>JXSR01S020424.1:133426-147689 GCA_000969725.1 Ophiothrix spiculata | reverse complement strand
TGATAGGCCTATAAGCTTGAATTCTTAAACTATTTGTAAACACGCTATAAACACATGTATAAACACGATCAATTTCCTTGTAGTATTTTAAATAAAGAAGGGCCTATAGGCAAAACATATACACTCTAAAACAGTGTAAAAATGAGTGGATTCTGTAACAACAAAAGATTCCTATTCGAAGACTTAAAAACTGAACAAGGGGTGTTTATGGTTAAATGGTTAAATAAAAAATTAATATTTGTTGAAATTTCAGAAATATTTATTATATTTCAGACAATTATCAATCTTTGACCTTTGATCAAGTTTTTGAAAAGGACCCTTGTATTATAAGATTGAGGAAAAAATCTAGCATCCCTCGGAAGAGAATCTATTCATTTGTAAGAGTTTTGTAGGCCTACAGAGAATAGTTCAAATTCATATAGGACCTCATGCTACACATTTATGGAGTCTTTTAACCCTCAAAGAGCCGGGCTTTTTCGACCCATCTCACAGCCGGGGGGGGGCGGATTCCGCCCCCCCTTCCGATCTCAAAAACCGACTGACGAAACATCAAGTGTAGGGTACTGGTGGATAGCTATGACCCTCACGAGTCCATTGGTACCAAAAAAATTGAAATCGGACCTTGTATGACGTCACAGTGACGTCATAAGTGACGTTGCGTCGAAAACGCGAAAATCACCAAAAATCGCCAAAATCGTGGTTTTTCGCAATTTTTTAGAGCAAAAGTTGCAATTTTTATCAATAATGTGTGTCAAAGTATACTTAGGCATGTTCTTACTCTAAATAAATCAAATAAATACAATAAAACATAGTGTAAGTGTATCATAATAACAAAAAACACGATTTGTATGTATTTTGCATTGAAAATCAGTTTTTGGTCAGTTTTTCGGTTGACCCAGCGTGCCATTACGGAACGCCACGTCCTAACCCTAGGTCCGATTTTCACAAAAATGGTCTTAAAAGAAGCGCAAGGCTTTAAGGAAAAAAGACAAGAAGTTTCAGCGCGAAAAAATAACAACCGGCGGAGGTATAAAAAAAATTCCGGAGGGGGGGGGCGGATTCCGCCCCCCCCCCGGCTCTTTTAGGGTTAACTGTTGAGCAGTTGTTAAAAAAAGTTTACAGTATTTGCTTATACCATTTCCCCGTTGCCAACATTTCAAACGTCAACATAACTTTCAACATAATTTCCAAAACAGATCCTAGTCAGCTTTAAAATTTAAGCTCTATAGCAATGGCGTAGCCAGATAGGGGCAAGGGGGGGGGGGGTCAGAATGCCCCCTGACAAAATGTTTGGTGGGAAAATCGGGACAAGAAGGAAAAAAATACATGGACGAAAAAAAAAAAATTGAATGGGGAACATAAAAAAATCATGAGGGAAAACACCAGTGAATCCTGTTAAATTAGCCCTTTTGTGACCCAACATTACCCTCCACGTATCGTAATTCTTTTCCCTTCGGGGCGTTTTCCTGTGTTTTTGGTAAATGTGTTCCAAAACTGCTTGGGAAGTTTTGCTTGTGCGTATTACCCGTGCCCGTGTCGGGACGAAATATGTTTGCCATCGGGACGAAAAATGTTCGCCCTCCTGACCAAAAAGTCTGGCCATGCCACTACTCTATAGATTTCAGAACTTCTAGCTAGAGTTTTCAGCATGTTTAAAGCAGATGCATATTTCCTTAGAAATTTTTATTTATTATAGCTAATCAATGCTTTTTAGTCATCGACTTAAAAGCATTTTGACTAGAAAATGATGTAAAAATGTAGGCCTATATATGAATGTAATTTCTTTGGTTGAGAAATTACAGGGACAAATATAATCGCCATTGAGGTATAAAATGCTTTTCACATTTTTTCTAGGCCCTATGTTTAATAAACCAGCTTTAGCTGTATACAATTCTGGTATCCGTATTTCCCTAATTCTTTGTTAGGCCTACTATCATGATCATAAATGAATGCGTCACAATTCGTATTAAATTTAGACCCGGGTTGGGTGGCACTCGACAAAATAGTGACTTCATAGATAAACAAAACAAAACAAAAAATAATATAAAGTTTGCGAGATAAAGGTCATTAAAAATTATCTTACACGCCATTCTATATTAATAGGAGTTATCAACAATTATACGATTTTAATTTTAAGGGTCAATATTTTGAGATGATGCGCATGCATGAGCCCTTTATTATGTAGGTGTTGTCAGTGGTTTGGTAAAAAATCATGTTTAGAAGCAAGACACGATACCTCTTTGTTTTAATTTTTCCAGTACAGTTTAAAACATATTAATTTACTCAGGTCTCAAATCAAAATAAAGATGATTTTAATAGAAGCTTACAGGAAATTAGGAAAAATAGACACAAATTTAAGGTCTCCCCTGACTATGGCAAAAACGCATGTTTTACTTCAACTTGTTAGTTCGCCTGACAGAATATGCTTTCAAAACTGAGATTAATTAGGTCTTTGAGACTCTACATTAAATGATAAATTTTGACTGAAACAATAATATAATCAGATTTTAGTCAGATGCGATTCTTTTCTCGTTAATTTCTTTACAGAAATACAAAATTTTACATTTAGAGAATTAAATTATTTTATGTATTATGTTTACATTTAGGTCTGAAATATCATTTTTTCAATCATAAAATACCTGAAAGTTTTTGCTAAATCATCCTGTAGTGTCATCCTGGTCATGATAAACATTTTATCAAGTACAGATTGGTCAATATAGATTTTCTTTTTTCGTTTAATCGCACGCATGATTCAAAATTTCATTAAAAAGCGATGATTTTTTCAACAAAATGATGATCGGAAATCTGACACCTCTCTCGGGGTTTTTCGGATATGGCGCGAAAAGTCAAGCCGCTGTGTTATTGCGTGCTCAGTACGTGTAGACGCACAGTGCATTACAACCGCGCAAAAATATTCGCGTAATGGCAGGCTTACGCACATAACAAACGCACTTGTAGTGGATATATCGCGCATTTAGTATCCGATGAAATGCGAAAGATTCATATTTTTCCGATTTTAGTCGGAAAATATGATTTTTGGAATGGCTATATCTTTTTTTCCCCAAAGTGGATTAATGGGGATTTTGAATACAAGATAGAACACACTCTTAGCTTTCCATTGGTGCCAAAACATTGGACGGGAACATTTTGTCCGAGTTAAGCATGCTTTGAAGGTTTCACTACTCATCTATAGTGCTCATGCTTTAATGACACCTATCATGTTTTTAACTAATCAAAATATGATTTTTGACCAAACCATGCAAAAATTCATTGCTTTTAAAGTTGCTTGAGACGTTAATACAAAGATAAGTGGATTTGATTTGATTCAGCAGACTCGTTAGGGATATTCATCTATTCCATAATTAATGTTGGTTGTATTAATGCATTTCCTTAATAACTACTTAAACATTTGAGATAATACAAGCAGTATGCTAAGTTGATTAGATTTAATTTGATTTCACATTAATAAAATAAAAATACAATTTAACACCTCCCTTGACACTATCTGTTTTCAAGCATGCTTTCATAAAAACAGAGTATGAATATATTTGGGCACTGTTAAATTTTGAATGATCTTGATGTATATAAAATACAGCCTTACCATTGGCTCAAATATGCCATTTTTTTAATGATCGTACTTTGTTCATTTTTGATCAATTCTGCAATTCATATATCAAGCGTGCACGGAAATGGTCTGGGAGGGTGGATGGGGTGTGGGTGGTGAATGAAAAAGTGCAAAATTAAGTCCAAACAATTGTTCTTGAGTGATTCTTTCTCTTTGAAACCAATAGATTCAAGAACCGAATGATGAAAATCTGCACCATTGAGCATTTTGATAATTCAATATGGCCGCCAAAATGACATTTACTGGTCATAATTTGATTTATAGGGTACCAATTCTTTTGATGTCAATTTCTGATTTTTGTGGGTCACCAAAATCCAATATGGCCGCCAAAATGACATTTTCAATAATTTGATCAAAACAGCCATTTAAATATCTATTATCACAATTAATCAATAGAAACTAACAGCTAGACTACAAACAAAGCTAGACTTTATCCTAAAATTATATTGATTAAACATTAACATTTTATTAGTGTTGCCATTATATATTTTTTAAACAAAAATAGAAATCTGGCGGTCATTTTGGACCTATTTATGAGGACTATTTTATATTTGATGCATGTAATAGCAACATTATTAAAGAAATGATTCCGTTGATTGAAAACATCAGACATTTCCACTGATTATGATTATGCATTTATTTATTTATTTATTTGCTGTTTTGATCAATGTTTAAGAAAATTGCGCTATTTTGGCGACCATATCGGATTTTAGTATCTGGCGCGTTAAAAAAAGCATTATATTTGTTAATTGTGATACCATTGTGTTTGGCGACCCAGGAAACCTCAAAATTGACACCAAGATTATTGTTATTGGTGCCCTAGAAGTCAAAATATGGCTTGTAATATGTTGTGGAAGTAATTTTGGCGGCCATCTTGGATTTCTCAAAATGCTAAATTGTGTGGATTTTGCATCATTCAGTTCTTGAATCTATGGATCTAATACATTAAGAATCAGTCAAGAACAATAATTGTGCGGACTCCATTTTGCAGTCAAGCCAAAAATCAGAGTTTTTCCCACAGACCAAAAATTATTGAGATCAACCTTGAAAGCCGTTCTATCAGGCCCGTACCATGAAAGTATTTATACTGTAAACATTTTTATTAGACCTAAATTACAATTTGTTAAGGGTTCATTTACCGGTGTCTGCAAAAGCTATACTGCATACTCTTTTGAATTTAATGATATTTCTGCAAACGTCCTATATACATTTAGCATAAAATACACTGAATATCTGGAAATGACCGCATGAAATCAACAGCATCAATATCAACGTTAAACTTTCTTGACCGTTAATCACATTATTTAAGAAGAGATTTGTATAATTATGTTGATTTCACTCTGAATCCAAGTCTCTCCATTTATATAAGCTTATAAATTCCTAATTTATGGTCAGGATTTTACCATCAGACTCAACTTTAATTCTTCGTTACCAAACAAAGTCTTTATATTGTCCAGCGACTAAATTTGATTATAGGTCATTTGTGATCGTTCATTTCTAACCTGCCGTAAATACAACCTCTTGTTCCTCAAAACATATTTTTTTAAACTTCAGATCATATTGTTTAAATTTTGCAGGTGATCTGAAGCAAGTATAACGGTAGTGAAACTGCAAGGAATTGATTTGCAGAATCACAACCTTTGCATGTATTTCACTAAGTGCCAAAATGTGATTGCTCACACCGAAAGGGGGGACTTAGCATATGATATCGATTTTGATTTTATCATTTCATATGTTCAAGCATTTTCTAAGCTTTAAAATGATACCTTACTCGTTTTAATTGATCAAGGCAATCAAATTTTACAACAGAAAATCTGTTGGATTTTTTTTTTTGGCTGCCTATTTTCACCAGTTTCTTGAAAAGTGTTCTGTCGCAAAGTCCCCCTTTTCGGTGTGAGTCATCACAATTGTTTGCTGCATTTGCGGCTGCTTCCAGATGAACAAAAACATTACTGGACGTCCTTGTTGCTTGTAACAAAATTACTCTTTTCATTTCTTAGAAATTAGCATTCTTAATACACAGATTACCTCTATAATGCAATTTAGATAGATCCATAATCATGTAAAAGCAAATCATGACTACAAACATCCTGAGCAGATTGATATTTGATGACAACGAATCAAACAGACACAATTTCCATTTCAAGGCTTCTTTGGCCTCCCAGCCTATATGTTTGTTTTTTTAAATTATTGTTTGTATTGTTTTGCTGTAATAACCTCGGTTTCTTATTTATATACCTAATGAGCAAAACCAAATATTTGGGTACAAGTTACAGAGCAAAAACCATTTCTGAAAACGAAGGGTTGACAGGGCCCTTAAGCAAATTAACTAGTACAATTAAAAAATTGCCCTAGATAAATTGGAGGATGACTAAATATTACATATGTTGTCAATGTATTTATTGTAATGGCTTAAGTATGCCACACTAAGATGATGACCAACGTGATGTGACCAATGTAAATCACAATCTATTTTGAATTTCAACATTCGTCACCTTTTTAATTGTCACCGTCCGCAAGCCAACGTCGCATCAGTCGTTGCAATTTCGTTCATTGCCGTTGTGATTTTGACATAAAACTGGACTATGACCATAAAGGAAAAGTATCATTAAGTTTGCAGCTTCCCAAATTCGTCTACATAATCTAAATTTATTTAGTTATCCTTATTCGATTGATTTTAACAGATCAAATCGTATTGGAAGTTAACGAGACGCCTTTAAAGGAACAGATATCCAAAAGTCTCGAACTAAGAAGGTGCTTGGATAAGAAAACAAACATGGTGCATTGTCCACAGGTTTGTCAACAGAAATAGCTAAGTCAGGGCAAGAAATCTGATTTTCTGAGGTTATTCATTTCAAAACAAAAGGAGCGAATGTAATCTGGACGTGTAATGTTATTCCTGTCTACATCAAAATGGCCAACAGGCATAGGAGGTTCGCATAAACATCATCAAAATAATTGCGAGATAGGTGCATTAAACAGACCAGGAAGAACGAACCCTGCTGGAGCACAATAGTTATAGCTCCGAACATGTAAAAGAAGGTTTACAAAAAGAACCTCATAAAATTATAATAAATTATTTTAAGGTAAAAAAAAAAAGATGAAACAATTACGAAATGTCTCATACAAACATTTAAGAAATTGTTCATACAAACATTTACAATACTATGACACATTTGGTTTGTAGCACTGTTTCAAAACCACTATAGGCCTAATAACATCTGGGTTGTTGCCAAAACATACTTTTTACTTGTTACTTTTACTCTTTACTTTCTACTTTTAAAACTCGATATTTAAGAATTACACTTCCTTTTGACATCAAAATCCGTCTTACATGCCTCCTCAATGTATTTTGATTTGAGCCTCAACATGAAAGCCTATGTCGTTGTAAGTTGGGACAATAAAACACATCTCCAATAAGCATGTTACTTTTAATATGCTTTTCACGTTCACATGGATTCGAAGATTGCTTAAAGCAAATGATAAACAAGAATTAGAATGACCTATATCTAAGAATTGTCAACTTTGTCTAGGATAATAATCGCACCATATTGCCGTTAGTTCTTTCGTATACGTTTTTCAGTTTCAAACCGCAAAGTGAGAGCTCCATTTTAATATGTTTTTATATACCAATTATACGTGAATAAAAAAAATCAGAAATTACTAATTGTTTTAGCAAAGTAGATTCTACCTCATTATTATTGTCTCAATTCCCTGCGTGAATATCCAAAGTTGCATACATGGGAATTATATATCAGATTATACGATAACAAAGACTTGTTGCACCAAATATTTAGTAGCCCATAAGAAGTATAGTTTCACCCTAACGTTGTGATTCAATTGCTGCAGGTGATGAACAATATGCAATGGCTTCATTCCGATGATTAAAATTCATATCGCATTAATTCTATAGCAAAAAAGTACATTCGCTTCATATCTCTGATTAAAATTCATGTCGACAAAATTGTAAAGTGAGGAAACAAACACATATGGAAGTTAGGGGCAATTTCCTTTCCTGTGATATTTCCTACTATGTGGCGATGTCATTGAAATACACATCATACTGCCATCAATCATGGCGAGGAAAATCTTAAAATAACGGCGTCAACATATTGCCTTCTTCTTCCTCAAATATTGTATTCTTGTTTTAATCTGTTTGTGTTTATAAGTGAAACGCAACTATACTATATCAATTTTATAACACACAATTTCAAATCTTGATTAATTTTTTCATTGAAATGTAGAGTAGGGCAGTAGGTCGACAGGTCAACACGGGAACAAAATATGATATGCAAAGTTGTTTTCATATCATAACAAACAGAACAAAATTTAATGTACTCTGAAAATATAATTCATGTCTACATTGAATTGGTCAAGCATAAACATCAGGACATGTCTCATTCTGAAAAGTTAAGCCATACAAATACAAATATACAAATAATATGAATATTACAATTTTACATCCAAATTATATGAACGGGAGGAATATTGAATTGCCTATCACCAGCATGCGTGATGTACTAAATATTTACATACACTAACGTGATTCAATTGCTGCAGGTGAAGAACAATATGCAGTGGCTTCATTCCGATGATTAAAATTCATATCACATCAATTCTATAGCGTGTAAACTCACACCTCTTAGGTCTTTATCCTTTCCTTCGGTATTTTGTATTCTGTGACTATGTCGTATATATAGACAATGATATCATCAGAAAATTCTTAAAACCACGTTTGCATGTAACCTTTCTCCTCTTCATATATGTTCTTTCTTTTGAACTCTCCTGTCTTTATTTGTTATTTATTTGGTCAAAAACGTACAACATTTACAACACATGATTTGCATCTCTTTATAAGTCACATGTGATTTTACAAATGCAATATTATTTCTTATAAATATTCTCCCACATGTTCTAAATAAAACACGTTTTTGTGTCTTAGTGTGTTACATATTCAAAAACAAGTTGCAAACTTATCGCAAGTAATTTGTTTTTTGAACGAATGTGAACTTAACGTGTGACTGGAAATATTATTCCTGTTCCCGACTATAAGTAGAGAGAAACATAAATCAACCAGCTAATAGAGAGGACGAAACTTAATAATGCATTATGCAACGAACCTTTCAGTTTTTCTCAATGCTTTGGAAGTATTGTTAATTTCGGTTTTAAGGTTACAGTTCCTCAAAACGTCTCGTTCTGCTGAATGTCATGTTTACTGCAAGTTTTTACCTACTTACACTTATCAGAATATCACAATTTTTGGCATATTGAATAGAGTCTCTAGTTTATACATTGGACTTTACTAGTGATTTCACGTCCGATTTTATTTCATGATGTTCGAACAATTCGACTGGTTCCAAATTTTGACAGATTGTAGGCTTGATACTTCTTATTGAATTACAAACAATATTTTATAAATATGCCGAGTTTTTGAATGATAATGTAACAAACCCGCGTTGTTTTGTCCAAAAATCCGGACTTGAATTACGACTCTGAGTTCGCCCTGTTTGAGCTGTGAATTGCCTGTTTTAAGTATCTACATTATCTACATTTTGTCTGATATACGCATTCGCATAATTTACTTACAAATTGAGCATTCCAATGTGGCAAAAATTGCATTTTTTACGGCATTCTAATGTTCATGTTTTAGATTTTAGTTCACGATCTCAACGCTGCCTTGATAGCTCAGCGGTAGATCCCTCGCTTCGTAATTCATGACTATATTGACTAACCCCTGCCATAATCCATGGTTTGAGTCCCCGCAAAGGCAGTGGAAACTATATATCTTTTCATGATTAAAAAATAGTTAGGATTCACATTTTCCTGAGCAGATGGTTTCCCTTTACCCTTAATGCTTCAAAATGACATTTACAATGTGTTTCTTATCTTAATCTGCTTCACGCATTATGACGTCATTCAACTTCAAGTCAATCTGACCTCTAACAAGATATTTTACATAGACTGACACTACTGAAACCCCACAAGCCAATAGCGTAGCCCGGTATCATGGACATATATATTTTCATTGAAAAACGCAAGTATGGGCAGCCATTTTTAACAAGCGGCAAAATTTAACAGGCTCAGGCCCAATAACTGCCTTTCTCAGATAGTTATAACTAACGAATTAAAAAACAAACCGCCCCATAAACAAACAACACGCCATAATATTTTAAAAAATGTCTTCCCACAGCACTTACAGCTACATACACTGCAAAAAAGTTGCTCAAGGAGGCTGCAACTCAACAGTTGAGTAACACGTTTACTCCAACAGTTGAGTTAAATTGCTGTCAATCAATTACAATTACTCAACATTTAAACGTCTTGATTCAACCATTGATTGTGTATTTTGTATATAAATGTTGCATGTCATGATCTACAACATCATCACCCCAACTGTTGGCCACTGTTGATGTAAACGTGTTACTCAAGTGTTGGTGATATATTACTCAACAGTTGAGTGCAGCCTCCTTGAGCAACATTTTTGCAGTGTACCACCCGTATGAGAGATCACTTCTTGATGAGTTGAGCCATACCTATTTTGTCAAGAGAGCCCATCATGTGAATATTTAAAGTTGATATCAATCTGTTATGAAGGGGAAATATATTGAATTCCCTATCACCAGGATGTGTTATGTACTAAATATTTTAACTTCATGCTTCAAACACTTACGCGGTGATTCATTGCTGTAGGAGAAAAAAGTACAGTGGCTTCATATCTCTGATTAAAATTCATATCGCATAAATTCTAAAGTTAAGAAACACACACCTATGATGTTATAGTATATAGTTGCAGAGGGGAGCTCATGAAGTTGTGGGTTTTCTTGTACTGGCTGTTTAAATATAGCAAATATATATTATAACAATTATCTAACAATGTCTAAAAAAGTCAACCACAAGGTCAAATGTGACACTTTAATTTGGATATAGACATGGAAATGTTTTTTAGTGATGTGAAAGCATTTTCAGAGATTTGTATGTACAGAAGGTAGCTATTGGAGTTGGGGTTTTCTTGTACTGGCTTATTCAATTGTACCTTCATGATTTCTTTTGTTTTATGTTATTCAATAATAATTCAAAACCATTATCATATCTAAAACTCATGAGTTTAACCATTTTTTTATATTTTAGGATTTTTGATGTTATGGATTCTCATAGGTCACAGGTCTTATGAAAAGACAGCTAGGGTTAAAATCTAGGGTGTTACACAAAAGTGTAGTGCTATATGTCGACAGTTCAACCCAGAAACGGAGCCAGCCTGATATTCATGACAAAACAAATGGAACGAATGTGATCTGAACGTGTCATATTATTCCTGTTTACACCAAAATTGCCAAGAGGTGTGTGAGGTATGCATAAACATCATGCAGATTGATTGTAAGCCAGGTTGTGAGCAGTGCAGAGGGATACGACCTCTTATTTAGGGAAGACTTGATGATGCAAGATACTTTTTTTCTCTGGTTTCGAAAAAGTTGCGACATAAACTGTATAATATAATTTACAAAATATTTGTTTCATTATTTGACAAAGTCCAAAAGGCCAGTGGTGTAGGCAGATATTGTTTAATATTTATGTTATTTGGAGAAGAGAATGTCGGGACAGCAAGCATAGCATATGGGCGAAAAAACGCGGACACTAACGAACATGCTACTGGCTCGGCTTGATACCCATTATCTTACTCATTGAATAACGTACCAAATCTGATGTCACTTATGTGACCAACTGACCAAAATAAATAGGGTATTCTCTGTTATATCCTTTGCAGTCATTTGTTGAAAAATAATTTGGAGTACCATTTAAGATGGGGTAGGGAAGGCTGCCAAAGTTTAGGTGTAGGGATGGTGCCGTGAAATATTAAGTCGCCATTTTGATTTAAAAAAATAACTGCATACTTTGAAGCTTAAACTAACAGGCCTGGTTACAACAGGAATTTATATTTATTTATACCAATTGGCAAAAGCCATGACAAACCCAATAGTGATAAACACTAAATTAAAGGGATGCCAAAAACAACAAAACTGAGCACAAACACAAAGAATAGATTTAAAAAAAAAATCAAATTAGGTGAGATGAGAGGAAAAAAAGGGGGAGACAGATGGAGACCAAACGAATGAGACAAAAAAAAAATTACAAAGGGAACCTGGCTACAAGAGGTGGTGGCAAACAGCAGTTTTAAAAGCTGGCAAGGAGGGGCACTTGACAACATCCTCCGGAAGATAGTTCCACATGGTGGGAACAAAAGAATAGAAAGACATTTGAGAAAGAGTCAGCCTGCAGAAAGGCGGGTCAAGATAGTGACTATTGAGGTTACGAAGAGTCGGTTTCGGATGTGGTCTGAATGGGTTTTGAGAGGAGCATAAGTTGTTCAGAATCTTGAAGAAATGGCATAAAGCAGCAATGTCACGGCGCTTGGTTAAAGAAGGCAGATTGGAGTCAAGGAGGAGGTCTTCATGGGATAGGTTCCAGGACTGCAGAATGACTCTGCAGGCAAATCGCTGAGTGGATTCCATCCTGTTGGTAAGGGTGATGTTCAGCGGGTTAAAGAAGATGCACTATTGAAAGTTCTGTGAATATAGCCGATGATTCTCCTGGCTTTCTTGCAGATGTAGTCAATGTGGACATTCCAAGACAGATTTTCGGAAATGTGGATACCAAGAAATTTCACAGAGGAAACTCTTTCGATCACCTGTTTGTTTAAAGTGAATCTGAGGTTAGGAAACGGGTCCTTCTTGGTGGAGATAACTATTAGTTTTGTCTTGCTGGCATTGGCAGTGAGGTGGTTGCTAACAAACCAGTGATGGATAGAATCAATGTCTGTCTGAAAACTGTTGATGTCGGTGTCGTCGCAAATAGGTTTGTACAAGGTGGTGTCGTCTGCGTAAAGGACCAAGGAGCTATTGGGAGAAAAATCAGAAAAAGAAAGGTCATTAATATAGATCAGAAAAAGAAGGGGCCCAAGAACAGAACCCTGGGGTACGCCAGACAGGACAGGAACAATGCCATGGACGGAAACAGATTGGGTTCTACCGGAGAGGTATGATCTTAACCAACAAAGAAGAGGATTAGTTATCCCAACAGACTGAAGTTTGAGCAAAAGAGGATTATAAGGGACTTTGTCAAAAGCCTTACTCAGGTCAAATAAAGCAACAGCAACACTTTTACGGTTCTCAAGATGCTTGTACCAATCATTAAGAGCTGTTAAAAGAGCATCAGATGTGGAAGATTTGGGTAGAAAACCAAACTGCTGGTTGGTCAAGACATTATTGATGTTAAGATGAGACAGCATGTGTTTGTGGATAATTCGTTCCAAAGTCTTGCCAACAATCGGTTGCAGAGATATGGGGCGATAATTGGACACATAGTGACGATCACCAGATTTGTAGATGGGGATGACACGGGAGAGCTTCCAAGCACTGGGTGTTGTACCGGTTGAGATGGAGAGATTGAAGATCTTGCACAGAATGGGCGAGACAGGGAAGACAGTGTTCTTCAGCATCACAACTGATAAATATCAGCAAAATATTGTTTTGATGATCTCGGTATTGTGGGACAAGGGAGAACCATGCGTACCCACTGGTTGCAAAACCATGTTCGGGTCGGTTTTGTTACAACCTCTTCCCCCTCTGTATATTACAAAATATGGCCTACGTAGACGAGGGTTAAATCCGAAAGTCAAGCTTAGCAGCATTCAAAAAACTTCCAAATGTCATTTTCTATGCTTGACAGCCACAAGCAATCCATTTATCAGCAATAATTATCTGACTGCATGTAAAGCATAATTGAATTAGAAAACAGACTGGAGGCCGAATAATAATCCTGGTATGTAAATTTCAATCAAGTCGTGATCTAACATGACTATCATCAAATAACCATTAGGAGAGAATGCTGAAGTGATAATTGAATCTACAATACATGCAAAATATTATTATTATATTTTCACATACCATACAAAATAGATGACAGTCAGTGAAAAATCACTGACAAACCAGGATTCAGACCTGGGACTATGGCATTAATTTACTAGTGCCGTACTCTACTGACATCTTAAGGCTGTAGCCAGGTTGCGGCCGGCCGCACAAAGTTATGGCCTATTTGTGCTCCAACGCCTTATGAGTCACATGGGAAAGAGCGTTTGATTTTATATCTATTGGCCTTCAGTGTATTGTAGTATACGAATTTTTTTAAATCCATTTTGTAAGAACAAGGTTTACAAGAACAATCTTGCTTGTAGCCGGAAAATAAGTTTTATAAATTTTAAAGCAAAAGTATCATGTTGATGTAGAAAAAGGCTCTTAAAACAAAATTCTTACAATAATGAAATTTTGGAAGCAATCACAAATCCTATGAATATATATAGTCAGGGGAATATATGAATATAAGGTGGGGTACCCTAAACAAATTGCAACAAAAGGTTTTTTAATGGATTTTGGTCCTACTGGACATCATGATTGATAATTCATTTATTATTTGTCACAGAGTTGTAGTTTTGATGTCTACACCCATGTTTTGGTGGTCAAGGAATCCATTTTAATCAATATATCATTTGCTTAATGATCAGATAACCCCTAAAATCAATATGGCTGCCAAAATGACCTTGAAATCCTTAAAATGACTGTAATTCACTTATTATTTGTCACAGAG
>JXSR01S020424.1:96668-107610 GCA_000969725.1 Ophiothrix spiculata | reverse complement strand
AAAACAAGAATAGTCCTTAAAAAGGACAAACTCTCGTTACCCCGGAGTCAAGGTCACGATTACGTGTACCAAATACTCAATAAGAGTTATAAATTAGTTAGTTTGTATTCCATTTCAACAATTATGATAATTAATAATTTTTACTAAAAGCAAACAAATACACTAGAGAATTAAATAACTTTCTAAACTAAAATAACCATGTTAAAGTAGTAATTTTATAAATTGCAAAAATAAGAAATGAATCTGCGGTTTATGTAAAATTGGCTTGGGTGAGCACTTGACCATTAGGGGCCATGTCTTTCCATGCGATACATCCAACTATATATGTGGCGATGCCTTTTAGACACACATCAGACTGCCGTCTATCATGGCGAGAAAAATGTTAAAATGACGGCGACAACACATTACCTTCTTTTTTTCAATCTTCGAATATTTTTAAGCGTATGGATGCAAAATTTTTCAGAAAACAGCTCCCTCACCACACTAGTCAAAGGATCTTCTTGTTTTAACCGAGAATACGTTTACCCAGTCTGTTATCAGCGCCCGTGAACATGGTGAATGTCCAATGGTTATATTCTTTTATGCATGAAAATCACTGAAAGAAGTCTGAATTTCAGAAAATGTTACGCAGAATAGATAAAAGAAAGTCCTAAAAACATTTAACGGTGTGTTTATTTAGAACAAGAGCGATGAAATTGGGTCTCAAAATTTAAGCCAAAATTAATACTTATCAGTATTATCTATTTTAACTGTACCGCAGAAAACATAATTTGAAGCTTTTTTTTGTTAGTTCAGCCGAAAATCTTACTATAAATATTGATAAAACAGATTTGATGTAGATGTTTACTCTCGTGGGTCCACTCACACCAACATTTTCCGGAAATGTTAGTGTGTCCAGTAGACAGCAAGCAGTCGCGTGGCTCAATGGCATGATTGCAAGAGACTCCGAATCTGAAAATCTTGGGTTCGAGTCCCGTCTTAGTCGTTTTGTAAATGTCTTTATTTTTTGCCGCGGCGTGTTGGTTTTTTTTTCAATTATTCAATGTCACGACTGAAATTTTCGAATTTTGGACATAATTTATATAAAAGAACCCAAAAGGTTACTTTTCAGTCAAAAAAAAAAAACATGTCAGATTCATTAATTTTCACATGAAATGTAAAATTTTTCAACACAGCTAGGGCCGAGCCATTCAAATTGCAAGGTCTGAGCTACATGCACGCTGCTTACATCAGATGACCCATAGTGATGAAAGGTGCTGGTTATCGAAATCTTGGTGCCTGGTTATCGCTATACAAATCGCAGGCAAGTATGAAGAGCCGATATTAGGTACTTTTCATACACCGCATCAGCGTATTTATTTCTCCTTGTTTTATCTTCAATTTTAAAGACTTATAGGCAAAATACATTTTCAAAATGTCATCAATTTGAGTTTTCATATTTTTGCTAGCGGAATCGACCAAACTGACGTCTTTTTATCTTTTAAAATAAGATTGATTTAAGGGTTGAAATTTGTATGTTTAAAAAGGCTCAAAATCGTTGATTTTTATAGAAAATACCATATAATGCATCATTTTTTACCAATAGCAAAAAATTCACTCACATTATAAAGGAAAAACTCCAAATTTTCATCACACGTTCCCAATTTGCATTTGCTTTCTCCTTGTTCAAATAATAAGGGTTCAAAGTCAGCTCCATTGGCAGGTCACGTTAATAAAAAAAATCTCGCAACCAAGATTTTGTAATATCGATCGCGAGATCTGGAAAACACATTGCTCATTATAAGCTCATTTGCATAGGACCACAGTACACAATGTACCAAATCAGTCAAGCGCTATGGCTTACTTACGCACAATTTGATGGAAATATACATTGGGCTTGTTTAAATCTCAAGTTTACCAATCGTAAACAAATTGTTGGATCTTAAACAATGAAAAAATCAGGTTTTCAGTTTTAGTTTTAGTTAAATAATTCTACTCTACTTATTTGTTAAGGGAACTATTTGAAAAATAATTAACCGTACACTAATATTTCCGCATGACAGGCAACGACCATTGACTCACCTTTGACAAGATGTAATCCTTCGTAATCCTTCGTAAATATCTTCTTTTGGTGGAGATGAAGTAGGTATGATTAACAGCTAATTCCTAACAAGGATCTTGTTATAAACTAACATCGATTGAATTAAATAAACAAAGATCATAGGGTCAGTTAATATTAATGAAATCATTAAAAATTGTTAATTCGCTACGTCAAAATGTTTTGTAAATATGAATATACTTCACAATAGGCTTACATGGACTGGTGGACGCAATGAAAAGGAATTTCAATTTACACTATGCTAATTTAACCCCCCCCCAAAAAAAAAAAATAAATAAATAAATAAATAAATAAATTAGAAGCTATTTTGTTAACATTTTGTTAACGACACGTAAACTGGATATTTGAACTCAAGCATTGTATAAGGTGCGTATTGCGATGTAGTCAAGTAATTATACCTTCCTGTTCTTTTTTTTTTTTTTTTTTGGTTTCTGTTATTTAATAATAATTCAAAACCATTATCACTTCTAAAACTCATGAGTTGAGCCTTGCTTTTTAAATATTTTAGGATTACAGGATATTGATGTTAAATTCTCACAGGTCTTCTGAAAAGGCAGCTAAGGTTAAAACCTAGGGTGGTACACAAAAGTGTAGTGCTATATGTCGACAGTCAAACCCAGAAACGGAACCAACCTGATATTCATGACAAAACAAATGGAACGAATGTGATCTGGACGTGTCATATTATTCCTGTGTACATCAAAATGGCCAAGAGGTGTGTGTGAGGTACGCATATACATCATGTAGATTGATTGTAAGCCAGGTTGTGAGCAGAGGGATACGCAAACCGGCATGATATTTAGAAGAGCAGACCTTATGATGCAAGATACTTAAATTTTTCTCTGGTTTCGAAAAAGTTGTGACATATACTGTTATTCACGGCATATTTATTTCATTATTTGACAAAGTTTAAAAGGCCAGTGGTGTAGGCAGATATTGTTATTTTATGTTATTTGGAGAAGAAAATGTAGGAACAGCAAGCATAGCATGGGCGAAAAAACTCAGACACAAACGAACATGCTACTGGCTCGGCTTGATACCCATTGTCTTACTCATTGAATAACTTACACATTTTGATGTCACTTATGTGACCAACTGACCAAAAGAAATAAGGTATTCTCTGTTACATCCTTTGCAGTCATTGGTTGACAAACAATTGGGAGTACCAAGATGGCCGGGGTAGGGAAGGCTGCCAAAGTTTAGGTGTAGGGATGGTGCCGTGAAATATTAAGTCGCAATTTTGATTTAAAAAAATAACTGCATGTTTTGAAGCCTAAACTTACAGGCCAGGTTAGAACAAGAATTTATATAAATATTAGCAAAAAAGTTGTTTTGATGATCTCGGTATTGTGGGACAAGGGAGAACCATGCGTACCCACTGGTTGCAAAAACAAATTCGGGTCGATTTTGTTACAACCCCTTCCTACCACCCCCTCTTTATGTTACAAAAAATAGCCTACGTAGACGATGGTTAAATCCGCAAGTCAAGCTTAGCAGCATTCAAAAAACTTTCAAATGTTATTCTCTATGCTTGACAGCCACAAGCAATCCATTTATCAGCAATCATTATCTGACGGCATGTAAAGCATAATTGAATTAGAAAACAGACTGGAGGCAAAATAATAATCCTGGTATGTAAATTTCAATCAAGTCGTCATCTAACATGGCTATCATCAAATAACCATTAGTAGAGAATGCTGAAGCGACAATTGAAGCTACAATACATGCGAAAAATATAATTATTATATTTTCACATACCATACAACATAGATGACAGTCAGTGAAAAATCACTGACAATCAAGGATTCAAACCTGGGACCATGGCATTACTAATGCCTTACTCTATAGACAGAGCTTAGGCGTTGGAGCACAATAAGGCCACAACTTTGTGCGATCGGCCGCAACCTGGCCACAGACTTAATTTTCCAAAAAGGCGACCGTAGGTTTGATTGTTTACCTCGAGATTATAATGCAATATTCATTACGTGTTTTGAAATTATTTAGAACCATTATTTATAATCAAGCCTACGATCGCCATCTTGGAAAATGATTAAAGGCTGTAGCCAGGTTGCGACAGGCCGCACAATTCAATTCAATTCAAACTTTATTTCAAAATCATTCAAACATATATAAAATTACAAAGTACAAACAAAACATGATATTAAGGACATGCTAGAAAGGCCGAGGGGACTTGATGTAAGCTGTGGCATTATGCTCCAACGCCTTGTGAGTCAGATGGGAAAGAGCGGTCGATTTTATTGTATTTTAGTATACGAAATTTCTGTAATCCATTTTGGAAGAACAAGGTTTACAAGAGCAATCTTGCTTGCAGCCGGAAAAATATGTTTTATATATTTGAAAGCAAAAGTATCATGCACTCTTATAAGTATCTAGTCATTTTTTGACTAGAATCGTGTGAAATATGACTTCACTAGATAATCTAGTGAAAATGTTTGACTGGAATGGTTTAGTCAGTTAAATTTGAACAGAATCTAGTCAACATGACGAGAATATCTAGTCAAATTCACTAGAATTGAGTCGAATTTGACCAAAATTCTAGTCAATTTGACTAGAATCTAGTGTAGTCATATTTTACTCGACACCTCGTCAAACTTGACTAGGTGTTTTAAGAGTGTGTGGACGTAGAGAGAGGCTCTTAAAAACAAGATTCTCAAAAGAATGTAGTTTTGGATTGAAGCAATCACATATCTTGTAAATGTTTACCGTATGTTAAATCCTTTGGCCATATCCCCTTTGAAATGGCAATTCACTCAGTATTTCCATAAGTAATGTAATTTTGAGGTGTTTGTAAGTTTTGCACCTGTATAAATTACATTACAGACAAATTATTCCATCTAAATTATATTGTTCTGCCTTCTAAGTTACATTAATCACAAGTTCTGCCATCTAAATTACATTATCACACATCCTGCCATCTCAAACGGCCTTGTGGTTGAATGAATACCAATACTTTGAATATCATTTTACATCCCCTTTAGAGCATCACTAAGAAATAAACATCCCTTGAGATAAAAGCGATTCATTCTCAATATATTTAAAATATATCTAACCTTTTAAAAATACTGTATGCTTGTATTCTATGAGAAGACAACTAATATAACAAACCTGCAAAAAACTTAGAAACTACAACTTTGGTTGTACAAATCTATATGGTATGCTATTATCGTATTATTCATTTTGAGTACTACTTTGTTCAACTTAAAACACAACATTGGTTAAAATATCTATAGGAAATACTATAATAATATTATTTATTTCTGTATGCAACTGCACATTTCCTAGAGTAACACATCCAAAAGCAAACTCTTTCTGTTCTTTGTCATTTATATTGAATTTTCTACATAGTAACAAACGAATGTCGCGTGCTTCCATTTACGAAACCCAATTACTTGACACGTCTTAACAGCTAACAAAATGACATTCAAGTCGGTTGACGTGACTGAAAAGAACAATCACCGTAAACAAGTGTGCAAAAAAGTGACAATTAAGTTCACCCCACATATACATATTTGATAATGAAAGAAATGTGAATACGTTAATATTGGGGTCACTGTCTGTGCCCTAGATTGTTTCAGTTCGTTAGTCATTTAAGTAAAACATAAAGACACTCTCGATGATAATTTTCATGCAGAGATGACGGTATTACAGAACTAGTCGTAGCTAAGTGGTGCGGTTATTTTGATAAAACGTACATGTGGTAAGATTTGTACTCTATAAATTAAAACTATGGGGTTATTTTTGGGAAAAAATAGGACTTAAAATTTTAAGATTCAAAATCAGGCCCAGATTTAGATTTGGTTACTTATGGTCCAATAGTTACCAAATGCAATATCTGCATGAATTAGTTTAGTGTTATAATGTTTTGTGCGTTGAATTGGATGTCAAAGCTCGGAAAAAATCATATTTCCACAATTATATCATGCAACTTCAGATGCAATATTAGTTTTACGGTTGTTTTTTCCGTTATGGTCTACGGAAGGTAGATCTAGACTCCTGGGGAAAAAGATTACTTTTATACCGGGCTTCTTAAAAGCAATCAACAGATAGCTTTCACCTGTCTGTTATTTGATTAATGCATTAATGAGAAATCATCTCATATCTTTACAATTGCCAGAGTTCTGTATCTATATAGGAGCATATCCGAGCCAGCCAAAAGGCAATTTAATCACATCATGATTAAGTCTATTACAATTATAAAAGTACTATATAACAAAAAAGCCGGTAGCTACATAGTGATAATTAAGTTTTGCGCGTTTAATTGCAAATTCCTTTAATATTGTTAAAGAGCATTTTTTGTAAAAAATAGCTTTTAAAGACTTAAAAGTCATTTTAAATGCACTATATATTAAAGTTTGCAGTGCATATCAACTGATAGACAAAAATATCATGACTTGCATTTAATGGAAATTTTTTGTACGGGTTGTATTAAGAGCTATTAAATAATGAAAGATATGAATCACAAACATCCGTTCAATGAAATTGTATTTCTTGTTCATTGTTGTCAGTAGCGCAGTGAGCGTCTTTTTCTAGACGGATGCTTACGCTTTACAAGTTTCCATTATTATTGTTATTATTATTATTAATGCAAGATTTCCTTTATTTCGAAAAAAAAGTCCTTACCGAACGAAAGTACTAAACTCCGGACCTTCAGCACGCTGGGCAAGTGCTATATCCACTGAGCTATCCGGTCCCTCAATAGTTTAATATTAACCAAATAATTGCGGCATGATGCATTTTGGATGAGGTCTGCTATTTATATTTCATCACTAATATCTCTCATTACAAGGAGTATTAAAAATCCTATTGCAAAAGAAGCATGGGGTCTTGTAACTTCTATTGCGGAAACCCGCACTTACTCTTAACAAGTAGTACACAGGCCAAAAATATAGTTTGTCTCAGCTTCCCGCGCGCATAGCTTTTAAAAATCCAAATTTAGCGCATTTCTTTTTTTTTTTCATCTTTTTTTCCTACTAGTGGAAAAAAAGTTAAATAAACGGCCGCAAAGCGGTCGCGAAAAAAAAAATAGTGGCCGAAAAAAGCAATACAAAAAATTAGGGGGTATTTCCGCATCCGCGTAGCCCTTTTTTCTAAAAAAAACACACACACAAAAAAACCCACCACATAGCGCTTAGGGTAAGCTGAGACAGAGTTCTTTTTTTTTTCGGGTTGGGGGGGGGGGGGCCTTACATTGTATAAGTTGTGAGCAAGTTTATTTCACATGGAATCAAGGATACTATAATCTGAAGTTTGTTCCATGTCACACTTTGACACAAACTTAAATTTCTTTTATAGATATACGATATATATTTCTTGTATAGCTAGTGAATTACGATAGGGAAGAAATATACGCATGTACGCCCTGAACATATTTTGATTTGAATATCAACAGCAGTGTATTAAATCAATGTATGTTATACCATCAATAGAACAAAATTTTAAGTTTGAATTCGACTTTGAACATGCATTTCACGTTCACAGGGAATCAGATGTATTAAAAGGTAATTCTAGGTAGGGCTATAGTGACCTATTACCTACATGTATTTTAAAGGCGACGCAACAGCTTCTCACAAAACGTTTTTACAGAAATCAAGTTAATTTGGTCTAGGATATGTAATTACTTCTGCTTTACATGATGATTTTAAGCTTTTTTTTTAGTCATTCATTAATGCTCAGTTTGAAACAGGACGTATATAGGCGCTTCATTTGCTTCAAGATGAAATTTCAGGATACTGTATGATGATGGAGTTCTCGGGTATGAAATACTAGTAGCTAAAATGGATGCTTCGTTGTGCAATTTTAAACGCAATGATCCTTCATGCCATTCGAGACAGTGGTTCATAGGTGGTTGAGAACATTCTCATAACCGCTTCGAACTCATGTCTATGACTATGACCCATGTAGCATCGATCATAAATAATTATCACAATATTGTAAGGATGCGATCACAGAAGTATACGGTATACGATATTCGCTATACGCTCCCAGGGAAGGTATCCATATATGGAATTGGCTGGTAATTATATACCCCTAACTAAGAATATGAGTGCCCCCTCTTTTCGCGTAATGCGAAAATAACGTTTTCATGTGCAACGTCACAATTAAAACTTTATTGTCAAGGCGTTAAGGTCTTGGGCGAATTGGTCAGACAATGCTGGGTGGGCAAATTGGTGAGGGGATGAAAAGTTATTATGTCCATTAGTTCTAGGTTTCTCACACTCAATCCATATTGATTATTGGGTAAGCAATTATCCATTGCCTTTTGGTATCCAAATTTGAATATGAAAAGGGTGGTTGCAATTAGCCAATTAGGATGGAAGGGTTTCTAAAGAGGTGTGGGACAAGGACTGGGTTAGCTCATTCATGTTTTTGCTTTCTGACTGAGAGGTCATAAAAACCCACCCACCACACCCAATGCATAAAAGCTCAAACATAAGCATCTTATAGTGCTTTAAAATTATCTGTGTATTGAAATTAATAACTTATGGTGTAGACCGAGCTGTCTCCCATCTTAATGAGCTAGACCGAGCTGTCTGGCATCTTGGATATAAAATTAATAACTTATGGTGTAGACCGAGCTGTCTCCCATCTTAATGAGCTAGACCGAGCTGTCTTGCATCTGGGATATAAAATATTAATTATGCCTTGAAATATATTAAGATCTAGACTTCTGTCTAGCATCTTATTGTGCTTTAAAAATTAAGATCGAGACTGGGCTGTCAAGAATCTTATTGGGCTGTAGACTGTGCTGTCTGTACCTCAAATTTATCTCTCTATATAAATCGAATTAATTAAAATAAGATTAAGATCGAGACCGAGCTGTCTAGCATCTTACTATGCTTAAAGTTGAAGACCTAGACCGGCCTGTCATATGGGTCCTCGAAAAAGTTATAAAACTGGCCTGTGAAACTAAGATTTTATTAGATAAAGGCTTATCAGGTTCAAGCTGTCTAATTGATAAATTGCTAAAATCTCTAGATATTTATACTGCTAGTGAGTTTGTGCTTTCCATAAATGAAAGCTTGATATCACCAAAGAGTGAGAAAGATTTTGTACTAGAACAGATTAGACAGCATTATTAAATCTCAGTCAGCAAAAACATGCTCCTGCAAACCTTCAGCCTCCTTGTTTGTCTTTATTTGAGTCCGAGGACAATCGTATACCGTGTACTTCTATGTGACCGCAAGATAAAACAACTTGTTAACTATACTGTTGTTTTGCATCTCCTCAATACATTAATACATACGCATTTCATCATACAAACGGAAATTAATGTTTTACGTACTGTTATTAAAACATTTGCATCGGAGCAAATTTCCAGTTTCTTTTCTCAAGAAGTAAGTGCTGAGAGCAAAATTGCTCACTCTTTGTTACTAAGTTTGATTAGGTGTGGCCTACAATGGACAGCATGATTTATTTTATTAGTTCTTTTTGTGTGCTTTTAGTATATGTGGGAAGGGGAGGCAGGTTTTAAGTAGTACTGCCGAGGAGCTAAAAGTTACCCTTACCAGCCCCAAATTTGGCTGGGTTTCCCATTGATGTCTTAACACCTTTGGGGGCTCCATGTGGGTGGAAAGCAATGGCAAACTACCACCTGATACTACTGTTCCATCTTTTGCCATGTATACCTTGATGATGAGTTTAAATTATAATGATAAAAGCATGACACTGGATAGTGAGCCCCCAGGCCTGAAGGTGTCTCAAGTGCTACTGGGGAAGAGAGGTCGGATGACATCTTGTTTGGTACCAATGACGCTTCAACATCAAAGCCAAATGGAAGTGTTGGAGTTGATGGCACTGGGGACAATGAAGTCAAACGTAAAGACAACTTTGAAGATTGGCACATGGAATGTCAGAACAATGAATCACGGCAAACTAGACATTGTTACAAGAGAACTTGACAGAATCAATGTCAACTTTGGCAAGAAAAATGTTAAAATGACGGCGACAACACATTACCTTCCTTTTTTTTTCAATCTTGAAATATTTTTAAGCAAATGAATGCAAACTTTTTCAGAAAACTGATCCCTCACCACACTAGCCAATGGATCTTCTTAATTTAACTGAGAATACGTTTATCGAATCAGTCAAGCGATGGCTTACGTACGCACAATTTGATTGAAATATACATTGTGCTTGTTCAAATCTCCACTTTATCAATCGTAAAAAAATTGTTGGATCTTAAACAATGAAAAAATCAGGTTTTCAGTTTTAGTCTTAGTTAAATAATTCTACTCTACTAATTTGTTAAGGGAACAATTCAAAACTAATTAACCGCACAAGAATATTTCCGCATGACAGGCAAATACCATTGACTCACCGTTGCAAAATGTAATCCTTCATAATCCTTCGTCAATATTTTCTTTTTGATGGAGATGAAGTAGGTACGATTAACAGCTAATTCCTAACAATGATCTTGTTGTAAAATTGATCGATTGAATTAAATTAACAAAGATCATAGGATCAGTTTATATTTATGAAATCATAAAATCCTTTGTAATGGATTTCAAAAGTGTTAATTCGCTACGTCAAAATGTTTTGTAAATATGAATACTTCAATAGGCTTACATGGACTGGTGGACGCAATGGAAAGGAATTACAATTTACACTATGCTAATTTTACCCAAAATTTACCCGACAGTTCAACCCAGAAACGGAACTAGCCTGATATTCATGACAAAACAAATGGAACGAATGTGATCTGGACGTGTCATATTATTTTAGTCTGTGAGAAAACAGAAAAAGTGCAAAATGGAGTCTGCACAATTGTTCTTGACTGATTCTTAATCTTTGAGACCCATAGATTCCAGAACTGAATGATGCAAA
>JXSR01S020424.1:70481-84947 GCA_000969725.1 Ophiothrix spiculata | reverse complement strand
GCTTTCCATGAGGGTCCTCTGTCAGATGGTCAGATTTATTTGCCAGTTTTAGTGCAGGAGGAAAACCGGAGCGCCCGGAGAAAAACCTGCGGAAGCAAGTTTGGACTGGCAACCAATTGCACATACATCGCCTAGACCGGGGTCTAGATGTAACAGTTAAGTGTTAAACGTTAATTGTAAAAATTTAGCAGCTAAAAATGTATTCTCTGGCATGTTTGGGATTGAATGCACTAGTCTGGCTTTTAACTCAAGCTATGCCTTACGATTCCTTTTTCTGTTGACATAAAAAGTATTATTATTCTGCAACAGTTAGAAAGGGATAATGCAATTTGCGTCATTTTATTATTATGATTACATTATCTTTACAAAGGATAAAAAGTACTGTGGTACTCATCATTTGAACTTCAAATTTATGAAATAAAGAAAATAATAAAAAAAATAATAGTGATGATGAATGTTTTTTTCAATATTTCGAGCCGTGTTTCAGAATAATTTTGACAAAAACAAAATGGAATATATCATATAGAATGACATTGATACAATAATTACAATATTAATCAATGTTATCAGTATTCCTCTCAGGCTGGCTTGATGCAAATAAGAAATAAAATAATACAACGTCTTAAAAGTAATTCTATCTCTATGTAGCACAAGATGGAGTTCGTGAATGAAGGAATTAATGAATAAAAGTTGCAAAGCGATACAAATTAATGAAGTTCAATTTCAATGTTTTAAGAGAATATGAAGCTTGTTTTTACAATTTATTAAAATAAAAGTGCATTTGTTGTAATACGGTATTGTAGTAATTTAAAAGCTTTTGAAACACGATATCTCATATCTGTTTTGAACTCAGTATTATGATGGATATCAAGCCTCATAGATGTCTGTGTGTCTTGATTAAATCTATATAAGACATAGAATAACGAAAAAATAATTCAATTATAATTACGTTTTACAACATACCAAATGTTTAACAAGGCAATGCATTTTTCTATTTTTGTTTCTTCTGGTATTCTTTTAAAGTAAAAAAAAATGGTACCTTTGACTGTTGCGTCTGAAGTGGAAAATATAGTAGGAAACACTTAAAATATCAAATGAAAGAGTAAGAAATGTCTTTTGGTATCAACGACAATATTATTGTATGAGCATTCTAAAACATAAAACAAAACCTTTTCTGCGAGTGGGTTGTTTATACTGTACTGTAATCTGAACATATATTAATTATGCCAAAGTAATCGACGCCATTATACGCACGCTTTTTATGAGATTTTGGCCCAAATATATTTATGTTAGGGCCAAAATATCGCAAGCCCTAAGAAGAGATCCATTTTTAATGATATCAAGTATCTCCTTGATGTATTTGTCTTGCATCAGATGTAATAATAATTTTGTTAATAATTTGGGGGCTTGTTTCTGCTAACTTACTTTGCTAGTTTGAATTGCGACAGGATGGAAGAACCTATTGCTTATTTAGTTTTCTACAATCGAAACGGTTGGAGCAAATGAAATGCATTCTGTATCTACGACCTACTATGCAATTTTGAAGCACAAAAGTTCGTTTTTTGACCACAGAGGGAAAGCGGGGGACCAACATTTAGATTGAGGTGCGGAGAGGGGGTCAGTGGTTGGGAAAGGCTTTAGCCTTGACAAATATATAAGGGGCGATTTAAATGCTTGGAAATTTACAAAATTGCAGCATTGCAATGCAGCGAAAGTTTCGCTTCAATATATTTTGAATATGTTTGTTCTTCGCTTTTTGACTTTTTGAGTGAATGTTTCAATTTTATATACATGATTCCATCAGGCTCTGATGATTATACTTCATATTTGTTTTAAGTTATAGATTAAACGTAACTTGTTCAGCTCTTAACCAAATATCGACGGAAAATATTACAAATACCGCAAGTTGTATTAAGAGAGAGAACAAAAGAATAAGACGTGTTATTACATTCAACCTACGCTCAAATATTTGTGTATTTCTCAACTTAGATTCTACTTACGCACATCAAATCAGCTGAGCTTTTGTATTCTGCTAAATTAATAGAAAGAGCCTTAAATGCTTAACCACCAGCATGCAAATCCAAATAAAATGTCAAAATGTGTCATCCTTTGGGAACTAGAAAGTAATCAAAACCTGGCTCGTTTGTTTGATTTATCTTATCGTTTCTCAGAAAAAAGGATATCTGATTTGTTATTTTACATATATATCAAAATGTAGGATATTCAGACATCTACTTAACGTTGTATGGGTTATTCGCTACTTATCACCCGGTTATCACCATTTTTATACGGCTTACTAGATCCTTATGTTGGACAAAAATTTAGTGTTTAATATTAATCGCCAATCTTATCATTGTCCGTCATTATTGGCCCAACCTTTCTTTTAGCTTCCATTGGCAGTGGCGTCGCCTTGGTAGCTAACATTGTTTTGAAATCGGACATACATTAACCCAGGCACAATATTGAACCAACTTAAATGTCTTTGGCTGGTTAGAATGTTAGACAGATATATCGGGCCAATTTTAGCTCAATCAACAAATCAATCATGCAGATTATATTGTACAAGGACATAACTCATTTGTTAACTTGTTCTAAGTGTTTCTTACCATTTGGTGTTAATTCAACACTATTGTTGGTGTTAATCAATCAACACCCTGTGAGTGTTTAATAAAACTCTGAGGGTGTCGGTATTGATACCTCCCAACAGAATTGAAGTACTTTAAGCTTACAAAAACCCATCCAATGCACAATATTATTGCGAGTTCCTTCCTCACCTTCTTTCAAAAAGTTGTAGCCTCGTAATCTTGAATCAATCAGCACTCAATATACTTGTACGTTCACTCTGTCGGGGAAGTCCCCTCTCTTAGATTTCTGAAATTCAAGAAACCATCTCAAAATTGAGTTTTGCATATAATGATGAACATTGAGGGCAGCCACAGTTCAAGTTGTGTAAGATCGCCATCATCAACATGAATAGTGAATTTTATTTTAATGATAGGACTTTCAGAAATGGAGCGAACTTCCCCGAAATGACCCTATATGTCAGGAGTTTGGGCGTATGTATATAGGCATGACAGCCTCAAGTACTCCGTTAATCAGCAATCAGCAATCTATTAGAATTTAATAGAGGCAAAGTAATAATTCTCGTATGTAAATGTCAATCAAAACATTATCTAACATGGCTATCATGTAAAAAATCCTGGAGGTCTTTAACAATAAGTCAAATAAAATGTTAGCTAAACAAACAATAAATGATGAAGATATTCTTATAATTGTCAGATGTTATACGAATTATCTGTAATATATTTTGTAAGAGTACAATACGAGATTGTATGCAAAAGCATTCTGGTCTTCAGCCTGAAAATTATGTTTGTAATTTGAAAAAAAAACATGAAACATGTTTATAATAAATGTACTAACACTTAGAAGTTACCCCAAACCAATGTTTTTACAATAATATATTTTAGAAAGTAATGTAAATCACATTAATAATAACACATTCTGTCATTTCAAATCGGCATTTTTGATAAATGCACGCTTACTTTTCAAATTTCATCATGTATTCACTTATAAAACCTTAAGAAAAAATAATAGATACAAATTATGATATAAAACAAATATAAGAACGCTTCATTCATATATATTATAAACATCTTTCATGTAGTCCCTATAAATAGATAAATGTTATTCGAGACGAGTGTCAATATATTAAATGAAATGTTTTATGTTTGTGGCTGGGTATTATAACTTATTATGAGTGTTGATAAAAATATATTTCACTTCCGTTATCTTCTATACTTCTTCACTTTTCCCGGGAATCATGTTTCGTTTTGTTAAATTTTAGTATATTCCTGTTCTCGTTCTTCTTGTTGCAAGAACAGCGTTTCCTAAACAACAACTAACAATGTCGCTTTGTTTCATTTACAAAACCCATTTAGAAATTTTAAACGACAAATCTTTCAAATTACCAAAACTTTCATTAATGCCAGATTACGTGACTGAAAAGAACTAATGGCGTTAAAAGTGAGAGAAAAGTAAAAATCGGGTTCACTTCAATTGTACATATTTGATAATGCAATTAAATGTGAATACGTGATTGGGGTAACTGTTGTGCCCTATATTCTTCAGTTCATCAGCTATTTAGATAGTGTATAAGCTTGTTGAAAGCAGAGTATTCTTGTCTTGGATACGCATGTGACTATATTAGGCACGTGATGGGCGTACACATGTAACTTTGAAATGAGCAGTAAAATTAAAGGTGCAGGTTCCGATCATATTTTCATCCCCAGGCCTCAACCGGCAGTAGTATATTTTTTGATACCAAATGAAAGCCCATATTTGTCTGATTATGAATCCAAAATTTCTCTTCAATAGAATCTCTCCAAATTCTTTATAGTTTCGGAGATATAGCACAAAATGTAAAATTAATTGGTAAACCTATTTTCCATTTCTTTTGTATTTACATAACAGCCTCATCCCCAGGGTTTCATACTTTCTTTTACCTCTCCAGAGAAAACAAGACACAAGCCAAGGTTGATACATTGCACAATGCATTTCAGAGGTCAAGTTCAATCAGTTAAAATTAAATTATGCATAGACTAAAATAGGAACAAACACCTTTAAGAAAGGAACGACACAATCATCTTCGTCACCTTATCTTTTTAAAATAAAAATGTAAAACCAAAAAATTACTTTTAACAGTGCAAATTAAATTTCTAATGGTTTAAGTTTTTGGTTCCTTCTTCTCTCAATACTAGAATAAGTACTCGTGTTCAGTTATTTCTGAATTCCCAAAGCGTTTGGCTTACACATGATGTACAGCTGTAATGTTAGAGCGTTCCTTTTATTTTTGAGATTTCAAATAAAGGATTACTTTGAAAATAATTTAGAAATTGTTCACACACACAAAATAAAACCAATCAAAGCAAGCAAACGATCATACATTGGCCTTGTAAAAAGACATTGTACGTGACATTTCAAAACGGCATGTATATGCAGGTAATTGTACGTTAGGGATCCTCTCCAAATTGTCCCTTTGAAATTAAAGGGACCCGTTAAGCTCCCTTTAAACATAATCCCTTAGGAATGTACTGTTATTCTTTCTATTTTTAATTGAAAATTATGGAATCTCTTCTTTAAGACTTTCCGATATACCTGTAGAATTTATAAGCCAAAAGAATTTTCTTTTTAACAATCAAGTTTAAAGGGAGCTTAAAGGGACAATTTGGAGAGGATGCCTTACCATGGTGCACAAATTATTTCGATACTTTAATGACACCTATCATGCTTTTAACTCATCAAAAATTATGATTTTTGACCAAACCATGCAAAAATTCATTGACGCTTTTAAAGTTGCTCGATATATACAAAGAAATGCGTCTTGAATTTGATTCAGTAGACTCGTTAGGAATTCTTCTATTAATGTTAGTTGTATTTATGCATTTCCTAAATGTGATGACTCACCCCGAAAAGGGGGACTTTGCGACAGAATACTTTTCAAGATACAGGTGAAAATAGGCAGCCAAAAAAAAAAAAAGTAAAAAGAATTTCCAGCAGATTTTCTGTTGTAAAATTAGACCGCTTTGATCAATTTCAAAAAGTAAATGGTCATTTTAAAGCTTAGAAAATGCTGCAACAGATGACATGAAAAAAATCACGATATCATCTGCAAAGTCCCCCTTTCGTGGTGAGCCCTCACAAATAACTACTTAAACATTTGATATAATGCAAGCAGTATGCTAAGTTGATTATATTTAATTTAATTAATAAAACATAAATACAATCTAACACCTCCTTTGACACTATCTGTTTTCAAGCATGCTTTCTCATATGACTATATTAGGAATCACTATACTAAATTTCACTCTTAATCCAATTCTATACTAGTATATTCATAATTTATGGTCAGGATTTTACCATCAGACTCAACTATAATTCTTCGTTACAAAACAAAGTCTTTAATATTGTGTCCAGAGACTAAATTTGATTATAGGTCATTTGCGATCGTTCATATCTAACCTGTCGTAAATGCAACCTCTTGGTAATCAAAACATATATTTTTAAATAAAGGGTTCATTCATATTTTCCGTGTGTAATCGCTTGATTTTGCCCGAGGGCAAACATACCCTTTCCATGTATAAAATGTGAAAATCCGTGCAAAAATTGACAATAAAACAGTCTTTTCAGTCGTGATTGTCAAATTATTTAGTAGCGCCTTGAGCTTGATTACCTGTCTAAAAGTTACAAATGCGCGCGCTTCATCCCGCGTTTAGAGCCGACGCGCCGTTGTGCACATGGTGACGCGGAGCGTCGCGCAATAGAACATTTGCTATGAATGAACGTTGTTTATACATGGCCATGTGACGGCTAATCAAAACCTCGGAAATTACGCAAGTATGTGTGAACTTCGGATCATATTGTTCAAATTTTGCGGGCAATCTGAAGCAAGTATAACGGTTATGAAACTGCAAGGAATTGATTTGCAGAATCACAACCTTTGCATGTATTCCACTTAGAGTGCACAAATGTTTGCTGTATTTGCGGCTGCTTCTAGATGAACGGAAACATTTATGGACGTCCTTGCTGCTTGTAACAAAATTACTCTTTTCATTCTTAGAAATTAGCATTCTTAATACACAGATGACCTCTATGATGCATCTAAGATAGATACATAATCATGTTAAAGCAAATCATGACTACAAATATCCTGAGCAGATTGATATTTGATGACAACAAATCAAACAAACACAATTTCCATTTCAAGGCCTCTTTGGCCTCCAAACCTATGTTTTTTTAAAGGAGCATGGTCCGATTGCCTCGACTTTTTTTCAAACTTTAGGAGATTTTGGTACCAAAATGTTGCTCATATTTTTCTCATAACCTGTGTGAAATTTCACAACGGTTTGACCGATTCAGCTGAAATTAGAAACTTAGATCTCTTGAGTGTTCTTCTTCACATGACATTGAAAACTAAATTTTGAAAAATCGGACCAAGCTCCTTTAATATTGTTTTATATATTGTTTTGCTGTAATAACCTCGGTTTCTTTGTTTATATACCTAATGAGCAAAATTTTGGGTAAAATAGCAACGAGAAACTATTTTGATGTGTCCAATATAGATGGGTTTTGAACCTCCCTCCTGCAGGAACCCATACAACAGACTGAGTTTGTGTCGACCCTAGTGTTCAGATAATGATACATTCAAAATAATTTCTCGTTATAGGTAAACCTGTTTAGCTCACTACATAAAATGGAAATAAAGTATGAATATATTAAATATTTGAAAAAAAATTCAAACTGAAATTAGATTAGATATATCAATAACACAATCTAATAGCCCGTTTTTTATTCAAAGTGTGTTAAAATGACGTAGTTTATAAGTTTACGTATTTGATATCTTTGAACTATAAAGACAAACATAGGATGAACAGATGTTTCATGTCTAGAAGTAATAAACACATACAACATAAAGATGCTGCGGATACCATTATGAGCAGAGCTTGATATAATGGCCATCCGATACAAAGAAAAAGGGCATCATTATGAGCCTTATCAACCCTTCGTTTTCATCAATGTTTTTGCTCTACATGTTTGACTCAGCAACGGATAATTGAATCCAAAAAAATATATATTTCTAGAAGGGGATTTGCATACTGAACATGATGGTGAGGTCATTTTTGAACCAAAATGTGTACTTTGGCCCAAACCTTTTCAACATGTTCAAGAAAGCTAACTAAATTGCTTTGGTGAAATTTTGAACTGTTTTACTTTTTACACCGCAGTTTGATGCGTTCATTTATTATTTCTTGACAAAAATGCACTCTTTCAAGAAATCTAGTTCCTTAAAAGTGTTAAAATTATTTCTGGAATCAGGCGTTGAACTTTCAAATTTGTTTAAATAATTTAATATTATGTCTTTTCCAAAAATATGCTCATTTTTAATACACAATTTACAGCACATGTTTTGAGATTTCATTAATTGTGGCGCTATTTACTTTTAAAAATTAATTATATGCATATTGCATAAATTAAATATTTAGTATGTGATTTAACGTACATATATTTTATTTCTGGTCTCCTTTACCTTATCCATGTGTCAAATGTTAAAACTAAAGTTCATGGATTATGGAAACCAAGAAACTTGATTTGTATACATAGCGACACCAATAATGTGCATTGGCTATAAATGACCACTATTTAATGGTAATCAAACAACGGTGTTTAGAACTTAGAAAACATTTTTCAAATTGGGGGATTTTTGACATTTTTTGACCAATTTTTGACAACATTAATAATCCATTGCTGAGTTACAGAGCAAATATCATTTCTGAAAACAAAGGGTTGACAGGGCCCTTAAGCAAAAAAACCGCAAGTCAACGTCGCATTAGTCATTGCATTTCGTTTCTGATCGTTGACATACAACTAGACTATGACCATGAAAGTATCATTTGCGGCTTCCCAAATTCGTCCACATAATCTAGATTGATTTAGTTATAAATCGTATTTGATTGATCAAAACCTGTTGGAATTTAACGACACACCGTTAAAGGAACAGATATCCAAAAGTCTCAAACTAAGAATGTTCTTGGATAAGAAAACAAACATGGGGCATTGTCCACAGGTATGTCAACAGAAATAGCTAAGTCAGGGCAAGAAATCTGATTTTCCGAGGTTATTCATGTCAAAACAAAAGGAGCGAATGTGATCTGGACGTGTAATGTTATTCCTGTCTACATCAAAATGGCCAACAGGCATAGGAGGTTCGCATAAACATCGTCAAAATGATTGCAAGATAGGTGCACTAAACAGACCAGGTAGAACGAACCCTACTATAGCACAATGGTTATAGCTCCGAACATGATGATGTTGTAAAAGGTCCAACTAAACGCAGAGTTAACAAAAAGAACCTCACATAATTATAATAAATTAAGTTAAGGTAAAAAAAAAGAAAATGAAACAATTACAAAATGTCTCATACAAACATTTACAATACTACGGAAACATTTGGTTTGTACCACTCTTTCAAAACCACTTTAATACCATCTGGGTTTACGCCAAAACAAACTTTTTACTTGATTACTTTTACTCTTTACTTTTAAATCTCGATTTTTAACAATTACACTTCCTTCTGACATCAACATCCGTCTTACAGGCCTCCTCAATGTATTTTGATTTGAGCCTCTACATGAAAGCATATGTCATTGTAAGTTGGGACAATAAAAATACATCTCCAATAAGCATGTTACTTTTAATATGCTTTTCACGTTTACGTGGATTCAAAGATCGCTTAAAGCAAATGATAACAAGAATTAGAGTGGCCTATATCTAAGAACTGTCAAATTGTAAAAATAACTTTGTCTAGGATAATAATCGCACAATATGGCCTTAAGTTCACTTGTATAAGTTTTTCAGTTTGAAACCGTAAAGTGAGAGCTCCATTTTAATACAACATGTTTTATCTACCAATTCTACCTGAATCAAAAAAAAGTGCACGGATTAAAGGTGACCTTGACCTTGATATAAGCACCAAATCAGAAACTACCAATTGTTTAGTAAAGTAGATTCGACCCCAGTATTATTGTCTCATTTCCCTGCGTGAATATCCCAAGTTAAAAAAAATAAAATAATTGAGGGGAGCGTTTCCGAGCGGTTAATTCAAAATTTGTAGTTAATAGGACAAAACAATTTCTAAAAAGGACTTATTTACCCCTAAATCTTGGTAAATTTCTGTACTCTTACTTCAGATGGTACATTGGTTTCAAACCTAACAGCAAATGGCAATAACTCTGTCTCAGTCAGTTAGTGGTTAACAATGGTACCAAAGACTAGGTATTGAATTAGAATTCAACAGAAGCACAGTATCATCTTTATTCAACGGAAGTTGAATGTTACATGTAAAATTTGAAAAGCGTGATGTTTGAATACCCCGTTTAAATATCACCATGGAATGACGGAAATACATGTACTACGGTAATGCTCAACTGAATAGCAATGACAAATGGGCCTTGTGTGATATTCAATTGACGTAAACGCACACACATCTTAAAGAAGGTCTAGGCATAAAAAATAATTTTCTGAAGACTACTTCGCTTAACTATTGATTTACTTACGTCGTTAACCCCGACTGTCCAATTATTCACATCATGTATACTCATCATCAATTAAAAATGACTAAGGCCACGTGTTAATGAATAAATTAATATGTCGCCTATGTGTGCAAAACCATACCCGATGAATCAACGACAACTATTAACCCTAGTTCTACGAAGGGGGGGGGGGGGGGTTGCAACCCCCCCCCCCTACCGAAATTTTTTCTGTCGCTAACAATTCCTCGCGCGCAGCGCGAGGTGACTTGGTGTACCTCTAAGTTCATCCTTTGCGCTTATTCTAGTGAAAAAAATTTCGACCCTACCACCTTCAGGGGGGGGTAAAGTGTCCGTTCAAAGTTCGGAGGTCAGGGGGGGTTGGTGTAACTCCATGATTTTAAAAATGTACTTTTTAGTCATTTTTATAGCAGATATCCATTTCAAATTTGGTATTTAGGTAAAACTAGTCATTTCCTACAATATTTAGCAAAAAACCGCATGAAAATCGAATATTCCTGCGATTTTTTAGAAAATTTTCCCGTACAAATGCCGATTTTCAACATTTTGGTAATTTTGACGTCATAGTGACGTCATACATTTATGGTTGACCTTGAATTTGATATCAGTGGAAAGAGGGGACTGATACCTATCCACCATATACGGGGGTCTGGGGGACTCGCTATAAAAATTGAGAGGTGGTTGTTGCAACCCCCCCCCCCCTCCGTATAATATGTTTGTGAAAATCGCTCCGTATAACTAGGGTTAAAGGGACTGCTTCAAAACTCAACCGGCGGTTTGGAATTACTTCATATGACTTATAAAGTGATATATGTATCTATATGATCAAGCTCCCTATACATTTTAGGAATGAAATAACTGACATTATCCGTAGTGAAATGCAATAAGGCGTAAATTACCGAAAAGAAAAAAGACATAAGAATGTGATGCCCTACTAACAGCATTCAATTGCTACCATTTAATGCTTTCAAATTAATTATATTCTTAATTTAAGATTATCTTATTTTTTATTTATTTTTTGTCAAATTGAAGTAACATTTAAAGCCGAGAATTCCGCAAATATAGAAAAATACCATAAGGTATTCTTTATACTTGGGATGTTCCCATAGCTTTAACGGATGTACACAGTAAAAAATAATTACTCATATCGTGGTAAAAAGGGAACTCGCGTCTTCTGTGTAAACTTAACCTCTACTAAAATGGTAAACAATTGCCCTGTTTTTGGTAATAAACTACCATCGGCAGTGGTAAAAGTTTACCATGGTCTGTAATAAACTACTGTACATCAGCAGTAGTACCAGCCATGGTAAACTTTTACCTCTGCCGATGGTAGTTTATTACCAAAAACAGGGCAATTGTTTACCATTTTAGTAGAGGTTAAGTTTACACAGCAGACGCGAGTTCCCTTTTTACCCCGATATGAGTAATTGTTTTTTTACTGTGTATAATGAGATATCACTGTCACTTAAATTCAATAGCTCCCCAGGTCTGCTCCATCGAAAATGCAATAAAACATGAGATGGTGACAGCTCATCTATCTTAAATGAAGAGCTATTTATGTTATCCCCCCTCCGTATGTTTATTAAAATCGCTCCGTAAAACCAGGGTTAAGGCAGCCTAGGCATGACTAATAGAAATATACTTTTTAACACTTAAGTGACCAAGGTATTTCCCACCCATTGGTGCCCAAGGGGGGTTCCTAGGGACCCCCCTTAAATAAATATATCCTTCCTTACGTTGATAGTCTGGTCAATGATAAAGCATGTAATAAGGACCAAAATACAGAAACAATTTTGAAAATCGGGTGAACCGTTTCAAAATGGCGGCCCAAAACCATTTTTTGTGTCAGGTCAAAATTTTCCCGCCAAAATTTCAAAAACCGTGTTCCCAAAGGAATTTTCGCATGGAAATTTGCTCAAATTTGCACATTGCAAGTACAATTACATTGCAAAAATGAAATTAGAAAAAAGTAATTCGGTTTCGATTTTATAGGCAAAACAAATTTGAACAGCACCCTCGAAAAATCACTTTATGCTTATTAGCATGAAAACCTGTGGTAGGGCCCCCAGGGACCCCCCCCCCCCCCCTTGGTCACTTAAGTGTTAAGGTACTTTCTAAGTAAAAATAGAGATTATTATGTGAAGGACGCTTTTAATGACAAATTAAAATACCGTGTATTTCAAGTGTATATAATCATTCAAATTGATCTGTCTACAAAATCAAGGCTGATGGCCGACTAATGTGGAGCAGTCGTTAACCTAATCTTTTCAATGTTCCCACCATGCATACAATTTATCAATTATATGGCGAAGCATACGTGTTAATGAATACCTAAACATTAAATTAATGCGCCTTTTGGCAGTATAATGTTTAATGTGCTTTAGACTGCCTGTATCTTGCCATGTAAAGACTAACCTAACTATTGATGTAATTGAGTCATTAACCTCATCTTCCCAATAATAAATTCACATCATGCATATATAACACTAATTATCAATTAAAAGACTATTAAAGGATACGTGTCTATGAATACATTGATATGTTGCTTATGTATGCAAACCAACATCGATGTTAAAATCCGATAAGTTAACGACTACAAACTGCTCACCATTTTATTCAGCTACATTATTATGGTTCTTTGCGAATTTCAAGTTAAACTTGTTCAAAATTACCATGAACTCTCTTTATAAATTTTATTTAAATATTACATTTTCAAAAATATTAGTTCCTATTAAAACGAGTCAATCAACCGTAGTACAACAGTGAAACTTTACAATATTTATTTTCAATTTATCATTAAGTTGTTTTATGGTTATATTGCTCTTTTTGCTGATTCCGGCAAATACAGAGGGAGTGCAACTTATTCCTTGTATACCTGTCTGCATCCATGTATGTATATAGCGTAGCTTTATTTGCTGTATTGTGAGCTATTATCGTCCGTGAGCTGAGTTCATCTGCGCCTCAGGTTTGCTCCATAGAAAATGCAACAGACATATATAAAAAATAGTTGAGCAATTCTCATAAAGAGACCGATGAATGTTATTCTGCTGCAAAATGTAAATATTAATATACATTAGACATCATTTTTATGATATACTTTATATCATTCTATAACATAGAGAGATATGAATGTTATTTTGCGTGGAATGTTAATATGCAAATACATTAGACGTCATTTTTATGCTATATACCAGTTTTGAGTTATCAGCTGTCTGCACTTATGTTCAATATGATATATCGGTATATAATTTGTATCATTTCAGAGCTTTAAGGTTGGTGAAAGCTGAACTGATCTTAAACAGTGTTAAATGGAGAATTATGGATGCCATTCTGCTTCGAAAAGTTGAGAGCTGTTAATGTTTTTCTGCGGCAGTATGTTAATATAGAATACATTTGACGTCATTTTTATACCACAATTTTATCATTTTTGACACTCAGCTGTCTGCACTTATTTATTTGTGTACACGTATAACTAAAAGTTCAAATTCAAAGATATAACGAAGAACCCTTCCACTGGCAAATTGGAAGACAAGGGACTTTTATAAATGCTAGTGGCTTTTATATTTTAAATTGATTTGTCGAATCACAATCTGAAAAATAATTAAAGATAGCCGATTGAAGTGGGGAAGTCATTAACCTCATCTTTCTAATGTTCAACATCATGCAAACTAATCAACAATTGAAGGACTTAGGATGCGTGTTAATGAATACATTAACCTGTCACTTGTAAATGCAAACCAACTCTAATGTTATTAGCCGAAGATACAAGATGACGTAACGACTACTTATAACGACTTATTGCTCATCAAATTAAGTTTATTACACGATTCGGGCACCTGTTCTTTGCGAATGCCAAGTTAAATAATCTATATATAACTTTGGCAGTATATTGTTAATTTAATATATAAAAGCCAACCTCAACTCCGCACATGCATTTCATATTTATTTCCTGCTCAGCACACTCTATACTTTATAGTCCACATACTACGCTATGATTGGGGCCTTGTTTTGAGCTTAGTGTCATCTCTGTTACTCTGTGGTACAGGTTTTATAAAGCAAGCACTCAAGATCGTTCATGCAGTTAGCCTCTGATTCTTTTATTGATCATCAATTACGACAAGTGATAAAACCCTTTTCATGTTGAATAAAAGCCTAGTGCCTTGTTGTTTGGCATAGGGGTAATTGCAATTGTATATCAAATAAAACATTCAGAGTCATTTTTGGAAAAGTGTGGATTTTGGAGTTAATAATAAAAAGCTGCCATATGCAAACCGGGTCTGAATCGCAAAGCGTGAAAAACCTGTCGCAGCTTCGGCGTATTTTTCTCAAAAACAGTTGTGTTTTACCCCATAAAGGTTGGTAT
>JXSR01S020422.1:18980-29196 GCA_000969725.1 Ophiothrix spiculata | reverse complement strand
ATCCCAAAAATAGCTCAAATGTTTTGGAGCCAGTTTTCTTCAATAAATGTACGATCAGCTGAGTACCACAAATGGACGAGTTGTCATCTTTGTAACGATTTTGCCCTTAACGGATCTGACAACTAATACATATCTTGCTTCATTGTTTGATCAACACCTCAACCAACACAATCCATAAAAGCTAGCAATACCAGGCTGTATTACCATACTATAGGTCAGGTAACGGGTGGGATGCGTGTTAGTTGTTTGGGTGTGGTTACTAGTGGTATCAAATTATGCAGTTTTGTTACAGTGCGTTTTGAAGCATAATGCGCTATGAGACGACGCAACTTCTCAATAATTTTACTTTATTTGAATTTAAAATGTACTAACTATACGCATAATTATGCAGAATGTGCAAAAGTAATCAATCAGTAAACCATGTTTTCAACAAAAAAATCAAATCAATTCAAAAGGTTTTTTTATACAATAGGATTAAATAGAGTATACAATACAGTGCGCCCTACAATAACCTTACTATCTCTACGTTTACAGTTCTTGGCTTTTGATCGTTAGAAAGTACACAAAGTCCCTGAAATGAAATTTAAGATACCGTTTGTTTCATTTCAATAGGTAGTCTAGATCCTAAGTTATGTTTTAACAAAAATTTGGATACAAATTCATCTGGTCCGATTCTATGATATTTTGTCATCAACACCTTGTGGTGTTTAAACTATTTTTCTTGAAATACAGGCATAATTATTTCTACATGAAACTTTACGAACACGATGTGTTTTTGACCTTATGTTGACATTATTCGAAATTTAATGTTGCATGTTTTGGTATCAATGAATAATGGTTGTCCATACCTAAAACTAACAGGGTGTTCACTACAGAAAATCAAGAGAGATGATTGCAACAATTAAATTCATATTGAATTAATGAATCCATTATCAAATTCAAATATATGCAATATGAATACAGCAAACATAACTACGTTTATCATTATCACTATATCCCATGTTTACTTCGAGATAGCTTAAGATGAAAATATGACAATACAGACAATTTAATAACTCCAACACTTAAAGTATTGTAGTTATGAAATATTTAATAAAAATGGAGAGGTTTTTTTCAGGGAATTACAGAGATTTATTGATTTTATGTTGTATATGGAGCTTTTTTTCTATTCGTGCAGTACGCATTAGTTGTAGAGGTGTTTGCATGGTCATCTATTTGTAATATATTACTGTCTGATTTCAGGTCTCATTTGCTACAGATAAATCACGGACTTCAAGACTAATGATGTGAAGGTGCAACCTGAGCTTGTTATCCTGCTAATGAGTTACTTGTAATCCAGAATGGTACTGTCTTGGCGTAAGATGAGAAGTCCTGCATTTGCCATGTTTTGGTTGGAATCAATTAGACATAATCTGGTGTTTTGGGATTTCCTAGAAAGCAAAAATAAAGTCCATTTATTTGTTTCAGTATGAATACTGTAAACATGGGCGTTGACATTTTATCTTTTTGTTTTAACATATATGTATTTTATGACAGAAAACAAAAACAAAAGCTCAAAGCATTTTTTTTTTTCAGTATGAATACTGTAAACATGGGCGATGACGTTTTTCAGAAAACAAAAACAAAAGCTCAAAGTAAATGCTTTAAAAAGTACTGTTTGTTTTCTATGGTTATTTTTTTCAAAAACATTCAATTCTCAAAAAATATTATATACAAATTATGCTAATGCTAGCGTAGGCTGCACTAAGTCAAATATTCTCTTAAGGGATTATTTTTGGATTATTTAGATTCCAACAAAATAAGCTAATGATCCTCCATTTTACCTGCTGATATCCATTTACAATAATATAAAATTGTAAAAACTCCCAGTGTGTACATAAATCACCATTAATAGACAACTGCGACTGATATGCAATATGTAATAGGAAGTGTCAAATATTATTTACACAACTAAAAGCTTATCAAAATAGAAAGCACCAATATTGACATCTTATGAATCTCAATTTGATCTGGAGAGATTGAAGGGCAGCATGAAAGCATTACGTATTATATTTAAAAAGATAGATATATGATATAGCTTTGTTTGTTTTGATCATGACAAAAGTGGCAGCAGTCTACTACTTTGGACATGATCAATTTTTCATGATTTCTCAATGAGTTATAAGCATTGTTAACTGAAGATACTGAAGGAAATGACTCCTCAGCGTTTTATTCTATTTGATTTTAAATGCAGTAAGAACAACTAATTGAGACTTGCTCAACACATTGTGTGAAAATTCGTGAATTTCACAATTTGTGTCAATTATATATTTGAACATTTTATACTTTCAGGGTTTTTCGACCTTTTTCATATGCCATTGAGATATTGAAATAAGAGGAAAAACGTGAAAACAGAAATTTGAATATCATGGTGATGGTTAAAAGATGATCCACTCAATCGTCATTTTCTGGTGTTATCTACCTAAACTTTAGGTATATTGAGAAGAAAATAATGTATGAATATCATTTGCAACGAAAAATACAAAGTATATCCCCTCCATTTACATTTCAAAGACTGTTTATATAAATTGATTACTTTAGATGTTCCGTTCATTTCATACTTTAAAAATTGTAAAAAGAAGAATTTAACGGGAGACTCTTGTATAATTAATAGTAATTCAACCCGTAAATATACATGAACCACTATTATTTATTAATATTACAGCTTGTCCAAATATTAATGCAACGAGCAAATGAAAAATATTAAAAATAGTTCCCAAAAGATTAAATCATCGTAATATATGTTTTTCAAAAGTGGAGTAAATAGTCTACACTATGCTTTTTATCCTGTTTAATCTTACCACAGCAGTCTAAAGTTAAAAAGAATTTAAGAAAGACCATTTACATCTATTTTGGTCCGATTTGTGAGATTAGGCATCCAGCTAAAGGAATGCAGCACTTGAAATCCTACTTAACCTGTACCTAACATACAGTGATATTTTAAGTTTATCTTTAACTGAAACAGGTCGAAATTTTCAAATTAAATACGGATCTTCATAATACTCTCATGTTCCTTGCATCTGTTTCTTCTGGTAAGACAATTGGGTAGTTTAGGATAAAATCTCTACCAAAAGAGTCGACAAAAAGTATAAAAATGAAAGATAATACTGTTATTCACAGCGTTTTAATAGAAACCAAGGAAAAATTTGAACACAAAGAAGTTTAAGAACTCAAGTAAGTTAGTGATTCATCTGGCCGTCAAGGGGATAAAACAGGTTGACTCAACCAGACGCAACATATCATGCTTCATATCAGCAGATCCTCATCCTAAATTGGATCTTTATCTCATGAAATGAGTTCAAGGGATGCTTCTCCTAATAATGAGATGTATTTAGCAATTTCCATTCAACGTGTGCTCCACTACGTCACCAATGGTGAATCTTTACAGATTAACAAATCGGACAATCAAGATTTTTCGGGTCTGTACAAAACGTGCAATAACCTTTGATTCAGGGACCCAAATTAAACAAAAACAAAAATCTTGTAAAAGCCAATGGTCTACTCTATTTTATTATTATAACGTTTGCTCAAACGTTTTCGCAAAAGAAAAGTTAGCCAAAAAAACCACAAAAACATCTGTAGGGGAGAGTGGCCAAGCGGTTAGATTACAGGACATATAATACAGGACATATAATACAGAGGTTTCGAGTTCGAGCCCGGTCGGTTCATCTCACCTTGTTTCCTTGGGCAAGAAACTTTACACTACCTAGTTCGAAGTCACGTTTAGCCAGTTATATGCTTTAAAAATGAACGATTTACCAGGGTTAGGGGTAAAAGTAAATTTCAAATATTTAGTAAATGCGAACAATCCTGTTTATACGAGAAACTCCATTTTGTTATTTCACAAGTATAACTCTAAATTATAGAAATACATTTTTTTATCTGTTTTTATTTTAAAAAGCACGTTCAGTGCTATTTGTAAATATTGGAAAATATGCCCATCTTATTTTATTAAATAAAACATCCCCGTTCTTAATAATACAGAAATGTACAACTTTTTACCTTGTAAATTTTGTAATTTGACTGATTTTTTTTACATTGCATGAAAGCAAGATTCAATTTTTCTTATCAAAATTAAAAGATAAAATTAAGAATAATTACTAAAATTATCCTGATATGAATAAGCCGGGTGACTTTAGATAAACTCCAGGGGAAAAGACCCTTTTGATATAACACTCCTCGATAAATGTATAAATTGTACCGAATTCTAAATAAAAGGAAACATTATATTTTGCAATATTACTCATAAGGCTATTCTTATTCAATTGCTGAAGGTATTTTTGTACAATAGGTTACCGCTTGATGTAATGAGACAGTTCTTTTTTATATTACGTGTATCTGACAATATGCAAAAATGGTGTATATTATTTATATAACATTTGCAAGACAAGAAATGTTATTTTCATAACATTTGTGAATAATAGAGAGGTAACAACGTGGGAAAGTATTGGCAAGTATTTTGTTTTTTTGTTTTTTACTCCTACTCTAGCTTATGATAACAATTTTTAGAATGCCCTATGTCAAGACAAAATGAAATATATATCAAATCGAAATATTTACTTCATTCCGCAATTTTGGAATATATATTAGGTCTGTAATAATTTTAAACAGCCGTTATTGATATACTATAATGTGTATCATTATGATCTTACAGTGTATTTCTCAAATTCTAAGTATCTTTTTCATGCACATTTGTTATATAAAGTGGTATGATTATTATAATATCAAATTTAGCTTAAAAACAAAGACAAAGGCTAATAATAATCTGTCTATTATGTAAATGGCAGGAAAAAATCTGCAGCAGTAGGCATATTTATATTTCATACTTAACATTATTTTCATAACTAAATTTATTCGCTTTCATTGACAAAGATGTTGAACTACTTAACAACAGATTAATTTCTTACAAGATTAACAATCAGAGATAGATATGTATTTGAAGATGATAAGTGTAATGATGAGTATAAATTATCTTTATGTCTCAGATACAACCTTCAAATCAAATAATGTGGGTTTCCTTTACACTTAACGTTTTTGTCTCCCATGTCCATTTTGATTTTGAAAATGAGATAACAAAGTAGAGTTACTTAGTACGATAGGTTCGGGTATTCAATATTGAACATCGTTAAAACATTGTCCTGCCCGCCCTCCCAAAGCTAAGACTTTAAGAGGTCATAATAGCTGAATACATTGCATGAAATATTATTAATTTTTCTTTAATGGTACCTTAACTTAGTAAGCATGTAACTTAATTAATAGTTGAAAGTTCAAACGTATAAACAGCCAGAAATTTTTAAATATTAATATTGGTTTCCTTTGTAACTTCTGAATTGCATCAATACACATTAACGTATTTGAGACTTGCATAATTTTCTTGCGCAATAATGCATTGCTAACTGATTGGTTGTGTTTCTCCTTCTTTCCACTCTAACGGGATAATTGGTATATAATATAACTAATGCAGTTGAAAAAAATAATACAACTATTGGTATATTCCTGGATCTATTGAAGTCATTTGACACAATGCATATATCAAGAAATATTATGACACAACTTAGAAAACAATGGATTCAGAGGTATCATGTATATGATATGCTTGACACTGAGCCAAAAAAATATAAATTATGTTTTACTCAATAATCAATTCCAAGACCCTTGTTATTTACGTTAATGATATGGTCAACATGACTTCCGTACGTGATTATTTTTTATTTGCCGATGATACTACAATTTTGTTATCAGGCCCAGATATTGCATAGAACATTGGTTTATCAACTTGCTGAAGTGTGCAAATGGTATCAAGGAAACAAAGTATCAATCAATACAAGTAAAACAAACTACATGGTATTAGTCACTAGTTTTACACATCAAAAAATTAGAAGTTATTTAAGATGAACATTTAACTCTAAAGTCTCACATTGATGCAAAATCAAAAAATAATTGAACAAACATACATTTTGTTACTGAAAATAACTTGTATTCTTTTCCTTGACACAGATAATGTCATTATCAAGTGTTATTATGGCAAAATAAGAAGAAAAAACCTAGCTGAAACTGAAAAAAATAGTTGGAAACAGGATTGTATGGTATATTATATATATTATGTAAAAGCTAAGTTTATGAACTTATTCGCTCATTTTGTGGGCAAAGGACTAAAATGGTAAATTTATTTGGAAACAAGAAATTCATGACGATGAAAAATATTTCGATTAGATTGTTTTAAAGTAAAATCTGAATACCGGTATTAGAAATCAATAGGCAATAATTGTATTATATGAAAGAGCGACAAGTCCATGAGAAATGAAAAATGAACCATATGAAAGTAACAGAAGGTATGTAAAAAGTAACTCGGTAAAGAATTTAAGTTTGTGTTTAGAATACAACACAATGACGATTAAGCAGCTGTGATATGTAGTTTGAAGTCTCCAAGAGGTGCAATAACCTGACATAACATTATATTGAATATAAGTAGAAAAGCTTTTGTTAAGGAACGTATTCTTATTGAATTTTATTTCGCAACATATTCGTTTTAATTACTCAAATTTAATAATACATTTTTCCCCAGGGTGTGTTGAACATTTTAGCTCTATTGAGGCATAATTTAAAAAAATTTATTTGAATGTAATGTTAATAGTATTTGATTATTTATTGAAGTATTTTCCCGTAGTTTATTTAGCGCAGATACGGAAAACACATAAAATATGAACCATCCTTTAATAAATGTAAACCGGTATTACCAATGTCAGAAAATTAACCTTCACACTGAATAGTTAGCCTACAGTTGTAAAATACGTGATCAAAGATGTGAATTTGAACAGACATATGTGATCCTAAAAACCTCTTACTTAGATTTTAACGATTCCTTAATTTGTGTTTTAACTATTCAAAACTTAATTATCCTGTCAGTATCAGGTTTCTAATCATTTTGATCGATTCGTTCCATAACGCGATCGGGTACACGGACATTTTACGATAACCCAGTTACGACAAGATAAAGCTGGTTCAGAGTGTCTGTCGTGGTGGACGCACGGCCAGCGCGACGTAAAAAATGTTCAAATGCGCAAAATCGACGTTGTTGTACTGTTTGTTTAAAATATTGGTGCATGAATACAAAATTTACTAGTATTAATTGTGTAGGTTGTCAAGACTATAACACTCTCGTGCAAAATAAGATACTTTTTACCCTTATTAGTACACAAAGGAGTTCCTAGGAATGCCAAAAACCATGTTGCTGATTCCTTTTTTACTTGAAACTTAAGTCAAGTGTGATCTGTGTCAAGACAGCGCAGGAGATAAAAGCAAACCAGATATTCAAACTTTTAAACTGGCGACAAGTAAAAACAATCGATTTTATAAATGATAATAAGAAATGTCCCCTACAAAACTTGGAAAAATACTTTAAATTTGGCTCAGAGAAGTACAACAAATGTAAATGCAATGTCGTGCTTTTGAACACATTAAATTTTTAAACACTTGTTTTTGGCTTTGTGTTACCTTTTTGAGTTGGAACGAAACTGCGTTACAAACTGAAGCAGAGTAGAATTTGCATGGACTTTCTTTTAGCGGATAGCATTTCTTTCACTGTGTTTGAGTCCCAGAAAATTATATATCATTGTAAAGCTACGATTGTAAGGTTCGTCGTCAAACCGCAGAAAAGTGGATATAAAGGGTGGAACAAATATCATATTTACTCATAAAGGGTGTAAACAGAGAAAATGGTACCATAATTGCTTTCACGATATCGTTATAAAAGTATTTCTGTAATTTGATATATGAAAGGGATGCTAAATCCTCTTAAATAAACAAAAAATTATAATGAAGGAAATAGCTTCTATACAAGGCATTTAGATATATATATGCAGCGGTGGAAATACCCACATGATAGTCAACCCAGGGTTAGGCAACCCCGGGTTGCCTAACCCTGGGTTGTCTTCCACTTGGGTTCCTATACGTAGAACATACTATTACTAGTAGTGCAAAGCAGGTAAATCATAATGTACTCAGTTGTTTTATAGCAGGTTGTACAATGTTCACCCTGGGTGATCTATACTTGCATAATTGACAATCTGAGGTTGTTAATGAAGTTCATTAGTCAACCCAGGGTAATCATAGTCAGTTGAATTAACAACTTGGAGTTATTAGTGAAGTTCATTTGGTAGACTTATTGTTGCAAAAAACGTTGTTCAGAGAAGTGATTCATCTAATTTGATATTGACTGTATGGGAAATCGAAAATCCTTTTAACTATGATTACCCTAGGTTGGCAATGAAATTCAATAACAACTTCAAATTGTCAATTATGTGAATGAATATCACTTAGGGTGAACAAAGTATAACCTGCTATAAAATATAGCCCAATTTGCTGTTTGACAAAATAACTTCACTAATATCTTCAAGTTGTTAATTCAACTGACTATGATTACCCTGGGTTGACTAATGAACTTCATTAACAACCTGAGGTTGTCAATTATGCAAGTAAAAGTCACCAAGGGAGAAAATTGTACAACCTGCTATAAAACAACTGAGTACATTATGATTTACCTACTTTACACTTTTAGTAATAGTATGTTCTACGTATAGGATCGTAAGTGGAAGACAACCCTGGGTTAGGCAACCCGGGGTTACCTAACCCTGGGTTGACTATCATGTGGGTATTTCCACCGCTGCATATATATATATATATATAGGCATTTTGAATCTGTTCTACAGATACCAATATAAGACTAATATATATGGTTCCATCTACAATTTCTTTCCATAATCATGCACGATTTATTTTAATAATCACTGATTTCTATTTTGTGAATGAATAGTAACACTTCAGTTGGTACAAAGGTAGGTAATAGCCAAACCTTATATATAGCCAGTTCAATGCATGTAATACATACTTGCTCCATTGCATCCTAACACCCCTACCTACCGCCATTCAAATGTATTTATTTCAAAAAGTAAAGAATATTTAAAGATGAATCAATGGTGACTTATAGCCTGAAAATTGTCAAGGTTTTGGACTCTATAATAAACCAAATCAATTGACCACGCCTTTCTGAAAATATTGTCAAAATACTCCTTAATTTTAAAGTGTAATGGCATTCACTATACCTCAATTCGTGAAACAAAAGCTTTTTTTTTTAAGTTTACAATACATTATCACCGTCTATGCTGAGTAGTGTTTTGACAACACACCTTTGCATAAGTTTTAAGGAAACACAAAAGTCCCGAGGGATGACAAGCAAGAAAACAAGCATTGATTGAAGCAACCCACACAATCACATTTAATTATCTATCTAATGAAAAGAATTGATTTGTTGAATTTCCAAACCAATAACACGGGCAATTAAGGCTGAGGCGGGTACATGTTTCCTGTATGAAGGAAATGATGAAAGGTTTTACCAGCAGCAGTTCTAATAATTATTATAAAGGAACTGAAGTTGTTATAGGGGTGTAGCAGGAATATAAGTCCCCCGTTCTTATTGTCCGGAATGTACAGTAAATTTAAGGCTAACATCTCTCATGCAACATTAGTTTCACGCTTTATTCCTTTACTGTCTACCATTTCAGGGGGACTAAGATTACTTTCACAGGGGCATTGGACAAAATTTGGAAATTTTATTTGTGGATGATTTACACTTAATATTTAAGAAACTAACAATCAATTACCAAATATCAGGAAAATTTTGATCAAAACCTTCAGAAATCCACGGTTTCAAGTAGAAATCCAGGTACTGAAATAAAGCTATCTGTTCTTCCGATAGTGTTTAAGCCTCTTCGGTTTATGAAGAAAGACAAGAAATAAAGATTTTAGGTCCGGAAAAGAAATAAGGGGGTCATTAAGTGTAAGACTTGGAAAGAATAGAGCATTGGGTGTAGAGAGTGTGAAAAAACATGTTCATTGGGTGTCAGCTTAGCGATAAAAAGGGGGTCTGCAGTCGCTATCCACTGATATATGGGAGTGCCCACGGGCATTTTCCTTGAAATTAGATCCACATTGCGTCATCTCAAACATGTTCTTTTAGAAGGTCGGTCCATCATCACCTAGCTTTTTGCATTCTTTCGTTTGTTTAGTACATGCACTCCTTTGGACAATGCTGGTGTTATTTATTTAACCCTTTCATTAGTATTTTCCACACATTACTTTACACAACATATTCAATCGTTCATTTCATTAACAAGGCATT
>JXSR01S020420.1:16403-47017 GCA_000969725.1 Ophiothrix spiculata | reverse complement strand
TACCGTGTTCTGTACGCTAGTATGAAATTTTCGCTAGTATGAATTTCATACTAAGATCAAAGACCAAATGCAAAAACACCCAGAACGTAAATAAATCTGGACTTTTAAAAGTCCATTTTGAAAAAGTACACTGTTTGTATCTGTGCAAGTAGAATAAGTATCCCACTTTGCAGTTGGCTTGATCGTAAGTGACTTTTTATATGACCCCCTGATGTTTATGTTGCTCAGGATGTCCTAAAGTACATCCATATCAAATTTCAGGTTAATCAGAGCATTTTGAGAATTTGACCTTTGACCCCTTTCGCCCTCTTAAGACCCCCTTAGTGACCTCAGATGAGTTTTAAAATGTGTTTATGTTACTCAGGATGTCCTAAAGTACACCCATCCATACCACATTTCAGGTCAATCAAAGTATTTTTAGAATTTGATGTTTGACCTATGAACTTTGATGTCAAATGAGGGGTAAAATGTCACCTAGATGTTGCTCAGGATGTCCAAAAGTACATATATATCAAATTGCAGGTCAATTTGAGTATTTTGAGAATTTGACCTTTGACCCCTTTCGACCACCTTAATGACCTCGGATGATTTTTAAAATGTGTAAATGTTGCTCAGGATGTCCTAAAGTACACCCATATAAAATTTCAGGCCAATCGGAGCTTTTTGAGAATTTGACCTATTCATCTAGATTTGTTCAGTATATTTCTGCCAATCTATCCGTGCAAATAGAATAATTATACCACCTTGCACTTGGTAGATATTGATTTTTGATGATTTTTCCAAATATTTTCAAATTTGACCTGGAAGTGACCCTTAATGACCTCTGAATTTTTTTAAACGACTGACTTTTGTGCGCTGACTAAAGATGATGCCTGTGCCCAAACCCCATCACAATTGCTCATTTTCTGTTGGAGTTGAAACGTTTTATAGCAAAATCGCACATTTGACCCCTGTATGACCTTTTGACCCCGAAAAGTCATGTGACATAAAGGGAAGGTGGTCACTGTTATTATGTCCATGTTTGATGACAATAGCTGTATGTGTAAAGATAGTGAAGAGATCTGGACATCAGAGATCAGGATTGTGCTGTTTTTGACAAAATGTTCCCATTCAATGCCAATACTCCATTCACTTTTTAAAAGAACGGCAAAATTCTACTAATAGGTACAATGATGCACCTTAGCAATCTATCTATACAAGTAGAACAATTCTACCACCTTGAATTACACTTGGCAGATATTGATTTAAATTTATTTAAAAAAATTTGATCCCCGTTTGACTCCCTTAATGACCACAGGTAATCTTAAAAATATCTTTATGTTGTTCAGGATACTCTAAAGTACCTCCATGTCCATTTTCAAGCCAATCGGAGCATTTTGAACATTTGATCTTTGGGGTCAAAGGTCACCTACATTTGTTCAGTATATTTTGGTAATCTATCTGTGCCAGTAGATTGTAGAATAATTATACCACATTGCACTTGGCAGATATTTATTTTTAATGATTTGGAAAAAATGACCATTGACCCCCATTTGAACCTTTAATTATTTTGGATAATTTTGGAAACATTTTTATGTTGCTCAGGATGTTATGAAGTACATCCATACCAATTTTGTTTTGTCAATCAGAGTATTTTAGAAAATTTGAACTTTGATCTTTGGGGGTCAAAGGTCACCTAAATTTGTTCAGTATATTTTTGCCAATCTATCTATGCAAGTGGAATATTTATACCACCTTGCCCTTGACAGATATTAACGTTTAATGATTTTTTATAAATTTGACCGTTGACCCCCATATGACCACCTTCATGACTTAAGATAATTTTTAATATTTTCATGTTGCTCAGGATGTCATAAAGAACATCCATAAACAATTTTTTTGAAAATTTGACCTTTGAACTTTGACCTTTGGAGTCAAAGGTCACCTAGATTTGTACAATATTTTTGTCAATCTATCTGTGGAATTAGAATAATTATACCACCTTGCCTTGGGCAGATATTGATTTTTTGGGGAAAAAATGACCTTTGACCCCTTAATGACCTCAGATATTATTTTTTAATATTTTCATGTCGCTCAGGATGCTGTTAAGTACCTGAATACCAATTTTCAAGCCAATCGGAGTATTTTGAAGATTTGACCTTTGACATAACTTTGACCCCAAACCACCAAGATTTGTTCTACATATTTTTGCCAATGTGCAAGTAGAATAATTATACCACCTTGCACAAGGAAGATATTGATATTTAATGATTTTCCAAATATTTTCAAATTTGACCCAGTAGTGACCCTTAATAACCTCTGATTTTTTTTTTAACCCCGACTTTTGAGCCCTGACAAAAGACAATGCCTGTAATAAAACCCAATCGCAATTGCTCATTTTCTGTAGGAGTTGAAACATTTTAAAGCAAAATTGCATATTTGATCCCTGCTTTTGGCTTAAAAAAAAATGAGAAAAAAAGTTTTTCAAATCACAATTTTTTTTCTTGGAATGTGTTCACAATAGTGCACAAATACTAGAATGAGCACTCGGCGCGATCTTTAGAGCCTTAAAATAATTTTATGCGACATCTAATTTTCAATTCAGTGTTGTAGCATAGGGAAAACCATAAAAAGTCATTTCCGTAACACTATTTGTTATGGAAATGACAATCATACAGTAAATGTCAAGCTGAGTAAATTCTACTATGTATCTTCAATATCTGAACACAAATGAAGAACCATTGAGGGAGGCTCTTTCAAATGGAGAAAACCAGATTGATTATGACTCAGATTTTATTGCCAATATGAACAGATGAAAGTGTCAAGAAATCATTTCCGTAACGGTAAAAAGTTACGGAAATGACCGTTACGGAAATGATGATTTAAACATTTAGACCAGTATAACGTCTCTCGAGGGCGATGCCTAGCATGACTGTTTACATGTTAGGGTACAGGTCACAATTCTGTTTGCACTGCCAATCAAAACGGACATTAAGTTCCTATATTTATAGTGTTATACAGCGTTACGGAAATGACACTGAATAAAAATACTTTCGCTCATTTTTGCAAAAGTCTGTATTTTGATGGATATTCATCGGAGATACCGGAGATAAATGATGTGTGCCAAGTAGCCAATTCGTGTAGGTACTTAATGACCAGGTTAATTTTTGGATTCAGTGTTTTCAATTTTATAGACTGCCCTTCAAATTGTTTGTTACGGAAATGACTCAAATACAGGGACAGAATTTGTTGAACAAAAATGGTAAAATTTAGGATTCAATTGATACATTATGGCATTATTTGATAGATAGGATATGTTATATTAGTAAATACTTAGTGATCAAGAGTATTTTCAAAAAGAAAAATTTCACTACCAAATAAATAATGACAATTGTAATTTTAAGCGTAACCATAGGGACATATGGTTTTCGGGGTGTTTGCCTCAAACATGAGGAAAAATAACAACCTTTAACTTTGTTTATCAAGGTTTTTATGATTTTTTATAATAAAGATCATATTTATCAAGACAAAACCACAAAATAAATATTTCAGAATTGTAATTTTTTAAATTTATTGTGAGTTAAAGTAGCGGGACACCAAAGTAGACACTTAGCGAAGAACCACCCTAATAGCAGTTTAAAATCAAGGATCTGATGATAGGTACACTCTGCATCCCCAGCGGTATTTATCAAGTTAAAACAATAAAACTGTTACAATTTTCATTTTGTATGCATTCAAAATTTCAAAACTAATCATTTTGATACAAGTTTAATGTATTTGTCATTTTGTCTATTTTGACCTAGAAATAACACCAAGCATACAAATTGAAGAAAACATACTAGTTGTTTCTAATGCAACTGCCAATGATACAAGAATGCTTCAGTGTGTTGCCGAAAATACACATGGTCACATCTTTACCAATATATTCCTCAACATAGAGAGTAAGTATATTATACTGATTGATGGTCAACAATAACCCATGCGATAACCTGTGATTTATTTAGATAAGTAAATCAAATGGCCGATACCTTATTTCAATTCTATAAACATGGTAATCTCAAAACTAACCTTCCCAGAATAAGTTGGCCCAACCAAAATTGTTTTCTGGGTTACTCTGTTAAGTGACAACAGGTTTTTTTTTTTTTTTTTTTAAATCTCTTACCTCTTACATTTGTACTTCGGTACACAGGCATTATTCTGTGTATTAATCCGTCATTTTGCATCAAATACCTTTGTCGCAAAACATAATATCTCTGTCTCTTTCGGTTCCGATTGTGGGTAGTTCTTAACTTGCAGTAAGAAATTATACTTTTTATATAGCTTTGGTTTTTCATTTTCAGCTCCTAAACCTCACTGGGCATCATGGTCTAGATGGACACACTGCACAGTGTCTTGTGGAAATGGAGTTCAACATCGGACAAGAATCTGCAAAGATTACGACCCATATGATGAAACTAGTTGTGTTGGCAAGTCTATGACAAACCAAAGCTGCAATAATTTTCCTTGTCCTGGTAAGTAAAACTTTATTCAAATGAATTGACATAGATTCAAAAGTAGATTCCTAAATAAAAATAGATTTTATATGTATATACGAGGGGGTATCAAAAGGTTTTAAAGATCACCAAGAAGAATTACAGCAGGGAACATAATTTTATTATGTGACACTTAAAGCATCTTTACATAGCTACTGTGCAAACAATTATTTATATGCAATGTATGAAACCCATAATGAAGATAAAATTGAATGAAAAGGAGAAACTTAAATCTTTATAATTTTAGCCTACTCCAAGCATTTTAGTTAATATTGACAGTGGTATAACCAGTGGGGTGTCAGGAAATAGCTTCTCAATTTTCTCAAAAAACAGATTCCCTTGAACAAAAATCAAGCAAGAGATGAAAGATAATAAGATAAATGTTGGTGTCATGCCATTTTTTTCTAGTTTTTAATTATAATTTTCAGTCAACGGTGGCAAAATCATGTAAATTTATAGGATTGGCAAATCATATTTATGCCCAGGTATTTATCTGTCTGTGGCAATAAAAAACAGCATGCTGTCATGGGGACTGATATGAACAAATTTTGTCCTGTTTGTCTTCTTTATCATACTAGATTGTTTACATGTCTGTGAATATGGAGTTCTCAACTCAGACTGTGATGCTTGTATTTGTGATACAAGTGTTCTGAATGGACGAGTCGTAGATCGCTTCAACCGACCTTTGAGTGGCGCTACCATCGTTTATACCGAAAGGCCCTACGTAACAATGGCAACAACGAATTCGACCGGAATGTTTTCCATCGATGGCATTTGCTCTGAGCCGCAAAATATGACTGTACGAAAAAACATGTTCACGACAGTTGAATTGAAGACAACTTTTGTAGATGCTGTCACTTCAACTTTACATGCTACTCTTTCTAAAATGGGTAAGAAAATACACCACAGCAACCGAAATTCATTCTATGCGATTCATTGGTTCGAAAATATCTTGCTGCTGGATTGAGATGAATTGGTCCACTTGTTCGCCATGCGCCAAATCGTGCATTTATATGATCGGGGGCAAAGGGTGTCCTGGTCACTTACAAACACCAATCGCACAACAGACCAGTACTACAATACAGAATTAATGTAAAGAAGTCTAATTTTTAGTTTTAAGATGTAGGAAAAAACCGAAGTACCCAGATGAAACCTACCAAGATGGGTATGGAATCGACAAGCCAATTTCAAGTACAAACCCTGACAAGCTGCATTGGTGAAAGTAATCATAGTACTTTACCAATCTGACTTCCCATAGCAGTGTGCCATCCAGATACAAAATAGAACAAAATTGAGAATTGAACCGGGGACCATATTGCATCGGAAACTCAAACAGTGTGCCCCACTTCTCCTATTATTTGAGTTTGATGCACCACTTTTTAGATAAATTGAATATCATTGAAAAAGTTCAATTTTCTATTTCATTATTGATAGAATTGCCGTTAATTACTGAAAATCCAAGAGACAAGGTACGCACGGTTGGACAGAGTGTTGCATTCTGTTGCCGAGCTGAGAGTGACCCACCACCTAATCAATATGAATGGTAAGTAAAGAAGTGGTGTCTGCTAAGGTCAAATGTGTAGACAAACTGACCTGGAAATAAGGACCTACATTAGAGACATTGTTGGAGCTAGCTAAAAACAGATAAAACTAAGCTGTTTTTGAAGTCTCTTTAATCTAAAAAGTCAGACGTGTCTAATGTATCTCCTCTAAATCGTCAAGCATCTGTAGCAACCATAGAAAATATCCTTGCAAAGAATTGCTGGAAAGATTCTGGTTAGAATCCTTCTCAATCACATTATTGATCACTTGGAGCAAGATCTGCGTCCTGAGAGGATTGTGGCACAACTGACATGTATGTCTTTCCAGCACGTCAGCCTAAAGAGAAGGGTCAGGAACAAAATCATCTGAAATTTCATCGTTTGACTTTCATTGATTTGATCAAGGCCTTCGATACAATCAGTAGTTACAGCCTTTGGAAAGTCATGGGCAAGATGGATGCCCTAATTCATCTCGATGATGTGTCAGACTTTTATGATGGCGAGAGCTCAGGATCACCGAGTCTTATAACTACAGATACACAGTAACAAATTGTGTGCAAGGATGTGTTCTAACACTTATAATAGTCCTCTTCAGTACCATGCTTCAGTACCATGTTCATTGTCATGCTTCAAGATGCCTTCTGTCTGCAATATGTGTCCTTAGATTCATATTGATAATATTCAACAATTGCTATGACTAAAATCATTTACATAGTGGACAAAAGAAGAAGTGTATCCAAGATACAATCAAGACTACGCTCAATAGCTTTGACATATATGTGAACAGTTGTTAAAGCCTATATAGTCCAAATCAACGAACATGGTGCAGTCTAATCACGATGAAGCCGATGCATCAGAATCTCAGAGATTCAGTGAGGCTTACGTAAGGAGCATTTTCATGCTCAAGTGGTATTATCGATCGAATAAAACTTTTTCATCTTCTTAAATATATCACATTCACATAAGAGCATAACAATGGAACCGTCATCAGAATGGTTTTATAAGGCTACAAAGGAGACAATAGTGAATAACAAAGCATGTTATGAACAAGTAGAATCACTAACAATCTTAGCTACTTCACATGATAAAATAATTGAATCGTGTGCCTCATTTTAATTGTACTTGGCCTTTCAGGTTCAAAAATGGAGATATAATCGAAACTCCTGCAGCAGAGAAGCAGACGCTCATACTTTACAATCTAAGCGAGGCCGATTCGGGGTCGTACAGATGCAGAGTACACAATGAATTTGGACGTGTGTACTCAGACGAAGCCAATTTAACCGTTGCAGGTAATGTAAAGGGTCTCAAAAATCAAGAATGAACAGATTTATAAACGAAGGCATCAAAATAAAGTTAATACTGACCTACGACACACTCAACCATTTCGATATTTCCATAATATTTTCGGAGAAACCTTTCTCCATCTCCATCCGGTGTTAGCTGAATGACGACTGATAGATTCTCTACTTCTGGACGTAGGTGGCGGCCTTTTTGGTGTTTCTTTAGTAGAGAATCATATACTTTAGGCTTGGCGTCCAAAGACATTCGCTCATCCGAGAGACTTTCACTCACAATATTCACTCTGACATATTCTCTAAAATAGAAATTATTGCACACAATGCTTAAATATTGGAAAAATCGAAGGTATTTACCTTGAAACGCCACACTTCACACCATGATCTTCACAAAATAATAGTGTAACATAGATTTAACCAATACTCAAGCATTGCAAGTGTCATTACCTCTTCATTTGACCGAATTAGTCAGAGCTAATATTGCAAGCAAATGTCTCTCGATTGAGCGAATGTCTTTGGATGTCAAGCCTTAGAAAATTCACAAACCTGTCTCTGTTTAAAGTTTGGCTGGACTCTCCATATAAATGGCCTCCAGTATTTTCCTGTAAATTAGTTTGACCTCACAGCATAAAACCTTGACTTGGTATTATCAAGTTTGTGGCCTGTGATAGGTCCTCTTTGTCTTTCCTACACAAACCTTGTCACAATACTTCGGGAGGCGATATCCAACTCTCGGCTTTATATAGTGTTGAACAATGGAAAGTGTGCAAGCTCCCTTTGCAGATCCCTTACTATGTGTTGTCTTCACTCCATTTCAGTATGTCAAAGTCACCTGAAGAAAACATTTTCCCCTGTATGTGTCTTGTGTGAGGTTCAAGTTCAAACACAACTCGCACAATGCTTGTGAGCTTGCGTGATTTGATAGTTCTGTTGCTGTGCAACTTGATGATTTATTTGATTGGCTTGATGTTCACGCACGATACGATTTGGTTCCCCCCACCCAAGAATGAAAAAGTACTGTAGGTAGGGGTATGCACATATATGCCAATGGAAAACATTTTAAAATAAATTTTAAAATGTTTTCCATTGGCATTTATGATTATTATTACATTTCTTTCTTGTCTTCAGCTTCGTCAGTACCTTGTAATCCCACACCGATATCTATGCTTATGAAATTGCCAAGTGACTGCAATCAACCGGACAGTAACAAAGCTGAATATGACGTAGGAACTTGTGAAAAGAACGCTTGTAGTGGGCCACTTTCGAGTGAAACATCCTGCTCCGATCCAGAGCGCGAGTCTTACTGCTGTCGACCAGTACAAAAGACCTTGATAGACCTCCAGTGTGACGATTATACAATACCAGTACAGAAGGTAGTTTTGTGTGGGTGCAGTGAATGTGCACAATTGCCTACTAGAGTGTATGGTACGATTAAGTCATCAGACACAGATGCAGTACTAGAATATGTAAGTGTGTATTATAAAAATGAACATGAAGCTATTACTAATGAGAAGGGCACATTTAATTTAGAATTACCAAGCCACTTGCATAAAGCCTCACTGACATTTAAAGATGATATCTTCCATCGTGTTGTAGATACAGTTAAGATAGTACAATTAAGAAGTGGGTTTACTACGTATAGAGTCATTAAAATGAAGCCTTGTCCCGCACCAATCACAGTCGATAGCTCGGCTGAAACATTTTTGCCTGTTGCAAGCGATAGTGAAGTTGCTGCATTTGCTGAAATGATTATAGAGCCTGATTCGATGTATGATGCACACGGAGACTTGGTTACAGGTGAAGTAGAAATCACAGTTAACAATATAGATATGCGTAACGAATCTAATGCTGAAATTGCCCCAGGAGAATTTTCATTTGTTGACGAAAATGGAGACACTGGTTCTCTTCAAACTTTCAACATATGGTCTGTTGATGTAAAGGATAAAAGTGGTAAAGCAGTATCTATAGGAGGATCTACTGCAATAGTGATTGATGAAGAAACGCTTCCACCATGCAACTTTGATGAAAATGGAGTTTGTGATACTAAACTTTGGGTTTTAAATCCATCTACGGGGCTTTGGGAGGTAGCAAGTGAATTACGGAAGATGACTGATGATGAAGTAAACAAAAGTGGTCGCAAAAAACGTCAAGGTATCCGCCCAAGTTTAATCGGAGAAATCGAATTTGAAAGAAACAGATTCTACAATATTGACTTGAGAGACGATCAGATGAATTGTTATGCAAAAGTGTTAGCATACAATTCAGATGAAATAAATACGCCAATTATCGGTGGCTATGAAGTACAAGGTATTGTATCTCGGTGGGGCAGCCAGTGGTTCGGATGCGATTCGCAGACTGCAAATGGGGCAGATGGTGTTTGTATTCGTATGATATGTTCAGATCGGATTTCGGTTACAACAACAATGACAGCCACATTTGACAACAGGTATCTTGAACCTGTTGATAGTTCATCATCAGACAAATTAGGTCTAACGCCTCAAGAGGTCACTGACTTGGAATATGAACTTAAGGAGGGACCAACAAATACTGCTATGCGGATAAAACCAAAAAGGTTCTTGACAAATAATCAAAATGGTCCACTCCTCACTTCGCCATGTAGCACATCTACAAACGGCTTGAAGCATTTCCGATTTTACTTGCCAAAAACTCCTTCAAACACAGAAGTTTCTTGCGAAACACTTGAATCTGCTCCAGAAAATGTTCAAGAAAGGGCATACATTACATTTTACAATAATTTATTACCAAGGTTGGAATCTACCCAGAAGTACTGTTTTATTGGAATACAGGTACAGACTAAGTACAAAGGTGTCCGCATCAAAGTCACAAGTAAGCTATATACTTCATCACTTCTTCCTGACAGGAGCTCCAATGAATTTAAAGGCGACACGTTTGGTTCTCGCCATATTGTTGCAAATCCGGACAACACTGGCAATATTAACGCTTGCATGGAATTTAAATGCGGTGATAAGATATACACAGGGGGTAGAGAACGTGGAAAAGATAAGACTCGTGTAGAACTTGATATAAAAGGAGTACACCGCAGATGTACAGTGCGTCCATCAGGTACTTTTGAAGGTTATTTAAGAGATCCTGAAAACCCAAAATGTCACAATACATATTCCACACCATTCTGTTTCATAGATCCTTTAACATATGGTGACAATATCGGGATATTCAAGAGAAATCACGCAGACATCAAACCAGGGGGAAACACTAATGATGAGAACTCGCCTCAGAGTACTGATATTGACTACTGTTTGAATTCGAGTGACCAGTTTACCCCAGGCCTAATTATAGAGTGCTAGAGAGCAACATAAAAGATTAACAGATTTTGGTTCAATATGATGAAAATACATTTCATTGTACATATTATGATTCATATTTTAGTTTCTGGGAAATTACCTGATATTATTTTCCCCAGAATTAATATGTATCAACCAATATTTTTACTAAATTAAATCAAAATCATATAATCCATTATATAGGCCTATCATATTTGATTTCCATATCAAATAAATAAATAAAGTTATAAAATGTACAGTACAAAGCAAAACTTAGTATTAATTAAGGAGGACAAGATGGAAGATCAATGAGATCTGTAATATTAGCCAAGATATGAATACCAAAACAATGAAAAAACAAAGAAAATAATAAATAAACAAAATTTGATAGGAGCTTTGTGTCACAAATTCAGGTAGAGTGAATGGGTGGAGGCGTTACAGTTTTCGGTAAAAATCAGGAGTATTTTTACCATATTTTCAGAAAGGTGAGGTCAATTGATTTCGTTTATGGACCATAGCCTTGACAATTTACCAGGCTATAAATCACCATTGTTTCATCTTCAATTATTCTTTACTTTTTGAAATAATCGTATTTGAATGGCACTAGGTATGGGTGCGAGGATGCACCGGAGCGGATGCACCAGAGAAGGTATATATGTATTACAATGCATTGAAGCTCATTGAATTGACTATATATACAGTGCATTATAAGATTTCGCTATTACTTGTCCTTGTACCAATTGAATTGTTATCATTTATGAACAAAAGAAAAATAAGTGAATATGAAAAGAAATTGTGGATGATTATGAAAAGAAATTGGGGATGAAATCGTATAAATTGGTATCTGTAGAATGGATTCCAATTGACTTTTAAGAAATATTTGATCACACTGTAGCTCAATACAGAAGCAAATTCCTTCATTATAAGTTTTGTTTATTTAAAAGTATATAGCACTCCCTTCATACATCAAAGGGTCAAATTATTGAATTACATACAGATATAAAGATATCATGAAATCAATTATGGTACCATTTTTTGCACAAAATTCTATATTTACACCCCATATGATATTTTCTTCCACCCTGTATATCCACTTTTTGTGGTTTGTCGACAATCCTTACAATCATAGCTTTCAATGATATATAATTTACTGGGACTTTAACACAGGGAATAGAAAGAAATGCTATGCGTCAAAAAGGAAGGACATGCAAATTCCACTCTACTTCAGTGTGTAACGCAGATTCGTCTCACCTCATAACACAACGCCTAGAACAATAAAACAAAAGCCGATTTATAACAGGTCAGGCAATAGGCGAATCAAAGAAGATCAACACTTTTGCAACATCTTGCTACAGAATCATTCTCAACAAATTCCAAAATCTATGATGCAACAGATACAGAGCCTCTGATAAATTGAGCAAGGTTAATAAAGCTTGGTCATACACCATAGATGCAAAAAGGATTTACTTAGCAGGTTGCTTTCTACACACCACCATATGGGAGGAGGAAGTCATGCTGCAGAGAACATCATATCTGTCTTACATATGAAGCTCCTTAAGGATACACACATGTTGCAACCAAAGGTTGTTTCCAATTCTAACTTAACCCTAACAGTGTAAAATCGTACAAAACCATACAAAGCCTAAGTCCAAATTCGTCACCCATCAAAATTCGAGTGACCAGTTTACCCCAGGCCTAATTATAGAGTGCTAGAGAGCAACATAAAAGATTAACAGATTTTGGTTCAATATGATGAAAATACATTTCATTGTACATATTATGATTCATATTTTAGTTTCTGGGAAATTACCTGATATTATTTTCCCCAGAATTAATATGTATCAACCAATATTTTTACTAAATTAAATCAAAATCATATAATCCATTATATAGGCCTATCATATTTGATTTCCATATCAAATAAATAAATAAAGTTATAAAATGTACAGTACAAAGCAAAACTTAGTATTAATTAAGGAGGACAAGATGGAAGATCAATGAGATCTGTAATATTAGCCAAGATATGAATACCAAAACAATGAAAAAACAAAGAAAATAATAAATAAACAAAATTTGATAGGAGCTTTGTGTCACAAATTCAGGTAGAGTGAATGGGTGGAGGCGTTACAGTTTTCGGTAAAAATCAGGAGTATTTTTACCATATTTTCAGAAAGGTGAGGTCAATTGATTTCGTTTATGGACCATAGCCTTGACAATTTACCAGGCTATAAATCACCATTGTTTCATCTTCAATTATTCTTTACTTTTTGAAATAATCGTATTTGAATGGCACTAGGTATGGGTGCGAGGATGCACCGGAGCGGATGCACCAGAGAAGGTATATATGTATTACAATGCATTGAAGCTCATTGAATTGACTATATATACAGTGCATTATAAGATTTCGCTATTACTTGTCCTTGTACCAATTGAATTGTTATCATTTATGAACAAAAGAAAAATAAGTGAATATGAAAAGAAATTGTGGATGATTATGAAAAGAAATTGGGGATGAAATCGTATAAATTGGTATCTGTAGAATGGATTCCAATTGACTTTTAAGAAATATTTGATCACACTGTAGCTCAATACAGAAGCAAATTCCTTCATTATAAGTTTTGTTTATTTAAAAGTATATAGCACTCCCTTCATACATCAAAGGGTCAAATTATTGAATTACATACAGATATAAAGATATCATGAAATCAATTATGGTACCATTTTTTGCACAAAATTCTATATTTACACCCCATATGATATTTTCTTCCACCCTGTATATCCACTTTTTGTGGTTTGTCGACAATCCTTACAATCATAGCTTTCAATGATATATAATTTACTGGGACTTTAACACAGGGAATAGAAAGAAATGCTATGCGTCAAAAAGGAAGGACATGCAAATTCCACTCTACTTCAGTGTGTAACGCAGATTCGTCTCACCTCATAACACAACGCCTAGAACAATAAAACAAAAGCCGATTTATAACAGGTCAGGCAATAGGCGAATCAAAGAAGATCAACACTTTTGCAACATCTTGCTACAGAATCATTCTCAACAAATTCCAAAATCTATGATGCAACAGATACAGAGCCTCTGATAAATTGAGCAAGGTTAATAAAGCTTGGTCATACACCATAGATGCAAAAAGGATTTACTTAGCAGGTTGCTTTCTACACACCACCATATGGGAGGAGGAAGTCATGCTGCAGAGAACATCATATCTGTCTTACATATGAAGCTCCTTAAGGATACACACATGTTGCAACCAAAGGTTGTTTCCAATTCTAACTTAACCCTAACAGTGTAAAATCGTACAAAACCATACAAAGCCTAAGTCCAAATTCGTCACCCATCAATCATTACGCAATCAACCGAGTCTATATCTAAACACGGAATGGCTAGCCTGCCTGAGTTCCCCCCGTAGCACGAAGCCCACACAATCGCCTCTGAAACCAGAGGTCGCGGGTTCGCGCCCGGGCCCGGCGCGTGATTTTTTTCTTCCTCCCCCACCCTATGACGTGTTTGTACTTAGTTTATTTTACCCCTTCCCCGTGAAAAAGCTAAAAACGGTGGGTACTGTTAGGGTTAACCAAAAACAGAAGTGACTGGAGGAAACTTGTGTTAACTGAGAACTGCACAGTCTGACTGATGATGATTTAAATAGATAGAAAAGAGGCGACGCTTTAACCCTAAGATTATGGATTGTACCTTATGACAAGTGACTTTAGAGTAGAAAATAGTTGATGATAGTTTTGTTTTAACACGGTCCAGGGCCCCCCCCCCTACCCTTCCATCTTTAAAGTGCTATAAATAATTAATTCTTTCACTATTTTTCATATGTGATGACTCACACCGAAAAGGGGGACTTTGCGACAGAACACTTTTCAAGATACAGGTGAAAATAGGCAGCAAAATATAAAGAAAATAATAAGAATTTCCAGCAGATTTTCTGTTGTAAAATTTGATCGCCTTGATCAATTTCAACAAGTAATTGTCGTTTTAAAGCTTAGAAAATGCAGCAACAGATGAAATGAAAAAAATCAAAATTGATAACATCTTCAAAGTCCCCCTTTCGGTGTCAGCCATCAAATATTTTTAAATTTAATTTTTTATATATATGTATAATTATAGATATGTCATATTTACTGCTTATGGCCCTACTGCTATATACAGGGGTGTGAGAGTCGGCTGATAAAAAAATCAGAAAATAGTAACAAAAATGCCAAAAACTGACTGAAAATAACAAAAAAAAAAGCTGAAATTATGACTCTTTTGAAGGCATGAAAAAATCTCAAATCAGATAAAATCTGAACTCTCACACCCCTGTATATATATATGCTAAAATTGGTAACTACAAGCCTTTTGTCACAGACAATGTCTTTGATAAAAGCAATTTCATAAACTGTCGATAAAGCTTGTACAAATAGCGATATGATGAACAAAAAAAGATGAATAAAAGCATTAAAAAATGCTTTAAAAAATCTGATAAAAAGCTTAATATGGTAGAAAATTTTATACTCATAATTCCTTTGTCTTGTTTTTATGCAACAATGTTGGTTTGAGTATCAGCCCATTTTTAAAATTCAATTTACAGCTATGTTTGAAGAATTCATGAACATTCAGTGTTATGTTCTGTACCTTAAATGACCTGCTGTAAATGTGACACTCTATATAATACTGTAAACAGGGTTATTTTCCCATGGGTTTAATTTAAAATTTAATAATTTTTGAGAATTTCGCGAATCAACATCTAACCGCGAATATAACACCCCACAAATACATTCATTTTATGTGCAGGTCTATGTAATGAGGCTTTAAAATGCTAATTTAACGCGCACGAAAAGTTCGCTATTGTCTGGTTTCGTGGAAAATTCTGCTCGCGAAAATATTCCCGTTAACAGCTTGAATGTCAAGGGTGATGAGTCCTAATACCCTTGCAGCAATGACCTATACATGTATGCATTGTTCACAATGTCAGTGTCGGTTGTTCACTTTTTGGGGAGTCAAACAAAATGCATGCTGATAACCAGCAATGCTCTATTTACAGAGTTTTACCAAGTTTATAAGAAGTTTGAAGTAGACAGATAGAAACAGGAGTATAATGTTATTCAGGTAATTCAACAACATTTATTGAAATGGCAAATAATATAGTGTATTACTGTAATACAGAGATGTATGTTTGAGTTTTGCAATAAAAAACAAATTGATATCTACAAACATAAGTAACCTTAAAAAGAAAATATGTGACTATATATGTATAAAATTGTCCCTTTGCACGAAAGAGTTTAGGAATACACTAGTTTTATAGTTAAGCCCAGATTCAAGTGGAATATTTTTTTTACTTAAAATTGTTTTTTTGACATATAGCTTATTAACTTACAGATTCTAATACATAAATTAAACATATCACATTAAATTAAATGTGCAGTTTCGGTAAAAGAAAGCAATTTTACTCAAACCAGGTCTAAACCTAAACCCTGCCTTTAATACACCTCTTTTGTGCATATTGACAAATTTGCAATGCATCATATCAAAATGTACCTTTGCACCTACGTGCCATTTTGCTTTTTCCATTGCCTTTAATACCTGTTTTGTGACTCTGCCTGATTGTAAAATAGCCATTGCCATACATTATGAACCTTTTGATAAAATGCATTGCATTTTGTGCGATAATAGATGGAAAAATGGTCCTTACTTCTAACAAAGAATAAAGTTTAAAACAGCTTGAGAATATAATTATCAGAGTGAACTAGTATAATGGTACTTTGGTTCCCAATCCCAACTCATATGGCGTGTAACATTTGAGAACAAGAATTATACTAAGGTGACTGGTGAAAAAAGGTATGCTTTTGTTTTTGTTTTAAATCTGTAGAAGCTGGCAACTGTGATCAAACCATAAGATTCAAAGAATTAAGTTGTCTGCTAGTGTTTTTGTAAATTATTAAGGGTCATTTTTAAAAAGTAATGTTGTATAATAATACAATGCACAACAAATTCTTCTATTTCATATTTGAATACATTCATTACATGCACGTTTGTTGTTAAAATACATTAGGTTTATAAATTTTAGTTTGACTAAACGAGTGAATTATTGAAACTCGCATTATATATCATCCTTCTCATCGGGGGAATTCATTGAATGCGATTAGCTGATCTATTTCCTGTGAATTTTCATCTAATCATTTTCTTAACAAATGTAGACTTCTCAGTTGTTAAAAGTGAATCATACAGATTAAAGAGAAACCATGTTTCAAAACTAAAATCTATGAATTTTAATAACATATTTATAGTACATTTGCTTTGGAGAAGACCGTAAAAATCATTGTATCTGTAATGGAGATCAATCTATTTCCATTGGAGACTATTTATGTGTTGGTCTTTTATCAATGATTTTATTTGTGCCGTTCTTTTAAATGTCCTAATATCTTTTTCAAAACAAGTTTTCTATTTGAAGGAGTAGTACACATTGTGGTCATGTGTAAAAGACAAACTCTATTTATAATAGACTGACCAGAAGTGTAACTTTATTGATTGAAATCTGCATAGAATTGCACTTAATTGAATTCAAATAATAAAATTAACATATTGTCACTAATTAGTTACTTCTTAAATTTTTTTGAACAAACCTATCATTTTCAATCAAATAAAACTACAAAGTGGGTAAACACACTTGTACACATATTAACCTCAAGTCGTCATGTGAGTGCAAGAAAGTCGTATCTGCATTGGCTGCCATTTGTTATTTTTATTTAATAACTAATACTAGGATGCATAAAATCCCTAAAATTTTCTCTATCATATGTCAGTGGTTCTTGAATTGTTTTTTGAAATGATTCTTCAGGTGACACCGTCACCTGAAGAACCATTTCAAGAGCCACTGACCCAAGACTGGACATTATACAATGGAAAGTTATGACAGCTGACAGCTATTCAGATACAACTTTCGTGCAGTCACATGACACAGTGTATTGTGATCATCACTAGAGAGAGTTGTGTGTGAACTACAGCTTTTACTAAACCCAAGGCATCCATCTAAACTAGTCAATAAATATAATCATGCCCATTTTTTAAAATAAATAATATATGTGACCATTTCAATATAATAACATTATTTAAAATCCAACACTAACAGTTACAACTCATTTTTGTTTTATTTGTTTACATAAATATTTACTTGCATGTACATGTATCATGTTTTTGTAATTCAACAGCTTGTATATATGCACGGAGGTATTTAGCAAAGACTATAATTGGCATGTGAAAGTAAAGCTTTTGATTTTTTTTGTCATTCCTATCAATATATCAAATTAGACACACATAATGAATGCAATGCGCCCATACGTTATAATTGTTTCTCCGGCCCAGGTACCCGGTCACTAGCAAGGTACTCATCATCACGCTGTAGTGTGGACATTCCTGCCTGTTCCGAGATGCACTGTGTTACATCGGTGACCGAATTTTATCATTTGGACTGGGTAATGAACCTAGATCTTCACTGGGATGTCTCAAGGTATTTGGTCCGAACCTTGGCTCGGAAACTTAACACTTGAAGATGTTCTCATGTAGGGAAGTTGGCAAATGTTGGCAGGGTGTTTTTCAGCATAGAGTGAACGAATGTTTCCTGTTTATGACCCGGCTACCGAGGGACCAGAAAAATAACTTGAGTTAATGCCTTTCAGAAAATGTACAATAATGTAATCACATTTATTTCTAATAACAGGAAATAACAATATTTACTGTTAAGAGGGATGAAATAAATATAATGAAGGAACACTATCATGCTCAACTGTTCAAATATTGCTGCAAATAATAAAAAGTATATTTCTGTTAAATAGATTTGTGACTATTATTACCTTCAAAACTTGCAATTTTACAGTATGTAAGTGACTCAGACACTTGGTATTAGAACTGGACCAAATTGTCTAATCTGGTAGACTGGACCAAATTGTCTAATCTGGTAGACTGTCCAGACCAAATTGTCTAATTTGGTAGACTGGACCAAATTGTCTAATCTGGTAGACTGGACCAAATTGTCTAATCTGGTAGACTGTCCAGACCAAATTGTCTAATTTGGTAGACTGGACCAAATTGTCTAATTTGGTAGACTGGACCAAATTGTCTAATTTGGTAGACTGGACCAAATTGTCTAATTTGGTAGACTGGACCAAATTGTCTAATCTGGTAGACTGGACCAAATTGTCTAATTTGGTATTGGAAGCACACTACACATAATCATAACCAAATAGGCGGGCCTTTCACAAATTCAATTGATACAGATAAGCGTGCGCGTAGCTGAACAAGCACATATGGAGAAGTTGCATTGTGTGTTGAATAGGTGACTAGCGCATTAGTATCTATGACACGTTTGTAAGTGGGATTATGCATACTCGCTGTTGAAGGAGTGTCTCACAATTCCTGCCTATTTAGAGATGATCAAACTATAGATATTCGCTTGAAAGTTTCTGTGTTTACTCTATCGTTAAACTCAAGCATAAAGCGCACAACCGTATGCGGTTCACAAACACTGGCATTTAACCAATCACCTGCAGTAAATATGTGTGTAAACGAGGTGGCTTTTCCAGAAACCCAAGCGGATTTCACATAAACCAGCGTGGCAACAAGCACCAGCTACAAAAAACTTGTGAGCGGAAAAACTTGAACACTCGGAAAGACTGAAGCACACAACTATTATTGTATCAAATAAATTTTGGATACAAATATGATTTCTGAACATAGCTGCCGTGTATCCATAAGTTGTGACAAGAACAGGACACTGGGAAAAACACACCACCTTTCAGTAATCCACAGTATTGCGACAGCGACCACCTGCAAACTTGTATAGAATACACATGCAAATGTGTACGATAGGCTCTAGATCGTCAGAGAATTATTTGAAACAACAATACTACATAATTAAGAGATGAGTAGGGGGAATCTATCTGTCCCACAATATAATGGCTATAATATGTGACTTTAAATATCCTTCATTGCTCTGGCAGGAGATAGCCTCATAGCCATTACATAGTTTGCCCTTCTTCTCTGATGTAACCAGGTAGTATCTATTTTATCACACTGTACTATGACTATTGGGATGATGTTGTAGGAAGTACATATAATAAAACTACGTACTTACTGGGAAGTATCTTGTAACTTGCCAATGAAAGATCATGAATATGTAGTTCATGCATATTCATAAGATGGACTAAAGTTCATCTTATAAATATGCATGATTCCAATGCATGGAATCATGGCTAATCAACCATAATCAATCTCATCAAAGTCTGCACAACTACATTAAATACACAATAACGGACACCCAAAACAGTTTCATGGACTGTGACATCTCTCTCAAGATCAAATTAATTACAAAAGTTGGAGAACAATGGTTACCATAGATTTACTGGGGAGATACCGGACTTTGTATAACCAACCATGTAACGGCGCTGTCAGCCATGGAGCTCAAATTGGGCGGTATTCGAGTCCACTCAGTTACCGCCAAAATCAACTGCCGAGAGCCAAGATTCGGTTGCGCATAGATACAAACAATGCAAATAATACAATATGTGAATGATACGCCAACCTGCATTCAAAGGATGTGTGCAAGTTTTCAACATTCGCGCATTATGACAAGATGCAATGCATCATCGGCCAAACCAGAATACCCCCAATTTTGTCTCCATGCCGAATAAAAATGGCGACAGGTCTGGTATCTCCCCTGTTAATCTATGATGGTTAATGAACTTTGGGAATTCAACATTCACTCTTTTCCCCCCTGTTTTTATTTTTAAACACTAGCACACCTACCAATGCATCAACAACTGACAACAATTTCTACTGTAGTTGGTTTTTTTATATGTGTATCTTTATACACAGAGCTACCATTAAGGGAACTATACACACAAATCATGTTTTGAAAAAATTGATAAAGATCAACAACTGTATAGCTGATTAATTCCTGAAAACAACATTTTGAAAATGTTTTAGCCATTCAATGCTGATATTTTTTGTACTAGCAAGACAGCCATTTAGAGCAACTAACCGGACATAAATGAAGTGAAAACCACAATGAAAAATGAGATTCATCAACTGGTCTTGTATTCCACATTTGGTTATACATGCCAATAATTGTTCTATCAGCAAGCTCCATAAATTGATGCATATATGCTTTTTTTGAATGAGCCATCATAGATGTAAATCCTGCTAAACTCATGTGAGCAGATACATAACAAGTATGAAAACATAGCTACATACAAAACATGACCTATGTGTATGTCGCAAGGAATTTGAAAAAAGAAAATCTGTACCCACCTCCATTTTCTTGTCTGTCGTGGAGCAGAGTTATTGTACCTTCGGATATGTTCGGAAACAGGCCCAATAGCTAGGCAGATTTGTGCAGTCTTGACTAGACACAGGCATATCATTATATTTCACATTCAAACTGTGTTTGCATTGCCAACATCTGTTGTAATTTGAATTATACTCTGTAAATCTTAAAGTATGCAACAAGTAGCCGATTAACGTTCAAGAACCAATATGACCATACGAGGAAGTAAATTAGTCCGTATTTCTCGAATCGTAACAACGTACCAAATCTTGCCGAATATTCAAATGAATTTATTTACAATGTTTGTCCATGTGTTAGCAAAAAATTTAGTCCAAAATAATACCAAAATTATGACGAATTCATTTAAAAATATATTAATACGCAGTGATTCGGCCATAATCAATCATTAATTAGTAATCTCTTACACAATACAAAACCAACAGTTCACAATGTTGTAGAATACAAGGGATATGCTCCGGATCTTGTAACAGAGTCTGATTGCTTGTTGCATACTTCAAGGTTTATAGAGTATAAGTACACAGATTTCACACACATTTATTTCAAAGGGATTCAAGTGCATTATTTATATTCGTAAACTGATGGAGGTACAATAACTTGCCTCCAAGAGCAATATCCAAGATCCGCAGCCATCCCATAGGATATGAATGAAGTTTGTAAAGTGTACCGATTTCCCTGCTCAAATTCCTTGGTCTGTTCTTTTTCTCTTAAATAAAACACAATTACCACTTTCTCTAGCCAATCATCCATCTTATAAATACTGAGAGTCATACATACATTTTACTGTCTTACATGTAAATCATTCACCCTTGATAATTCTTTCACAGATGGCATTAGTATATGCTGAGCATGACGATGAACCGCCAAGATCGCCAGTAAGGGTCTGAAAAGAAAAACATAGTCAAGTTAATATGATAATAATATCCTGCATTTATATGCGCACTATTCACCAAAGTACCATAGCGCTTGACATTATTACGCTATTATTAGGAAATTGTCACAATCATTTCACCTCAACTAGATCGCAATCTTAAGACGCAGACCCATCGGAATTTAAATTGTAATATTCCCCTAACAGCTTCCCAATGCGCTTGGGTTGACGAAGCAATCGAGATTAAATGTCTTGCCAAAGGACACTACCCGTTGGCCGAAGCGGGGCTAGAACTCGCGACCTCAAGATTCGGAGTCCTGCGCTATTCCACTAGACCACACAAGCTCCCTAATATGATATTGATTGCTGCATACTCCAGAAATGGAATGGTCCTTTGACTGAGAATTACTATTATTTGCCAGTCAAGTGCTATTGTTTGTGTATGCATAATTTTTGGGGGAAATGTCGAATACATATTTGCATTGTTATCAAGAAATTGTAGCGCGAGACCACAACGCACAGCTTGGTCACTACATACTCGCGCAACAACATTTTCAGTTGTGGCGCAATCTCCAAACCACAAATACAAAGACAAGGAAATCGTCAGAATGTTTATTGGTCGCAAATTAACATATACTGCCAAAAAAACCCTGATGGGTCAACTATTGGGGTTAAAATTAGGACTTGCTCAATAATTGTGATTAAACATTATAATGTAGCATAATGGCATACACGGCACTGTTTGTTACATGCTTCAAGTTGGGTTCATCACAAATCAACTGTACACTCGTCAGCAGGGGTCAAAATAATTTTTTGTTATTTAAGGGGCTATTTTTTTCAGTAAATAAAATCGCCCTCTGACTTTCATTCCAGGGGGCTCTTTTGAGCTATTTGGGGCCTTTTTTTTTACTTGGGATGTTGTTGCTAAATATATTTATTGTGTTATTTTGCTTATTTTTACATATGTAACCATGCTGCTTGCTGTGTATCTGCATGTTGTGTACTACTGCTTGATGTACATTTACAAATGATTATGAATATTCATATTGTGTTGAGTCGACCAACTTTGAGTAAAACAAATCGGAATTTGTATCAAGACTGTAGGATTTTCCAGGGGATTTTCGGTGTACAAATGAGCAACATTTTGGGCAGTTACACTTCCTCTACCTAAGTTTTATAAGTGGGGCGATTGTTGTACTTTGCAATATTTTTTTCGCCCTCCTCCACCTTTACAACGGGGCTATTTTATAAAAATAAGGGCAAATTGTATTTTGACTCCTGCTCCTCAGAGGTATGGCGAGTTGTTGAAAAGTAGACATATAAGCATTTTGGAAAACAACATAATCAACCATCACAATTTACATTGGTTGAATGGTATGTGAGCAGTTTAAGAGGTACAACTTGAATCAAAACTATGAGATAAAATGGTTACCTTTCCTTCCCTGACAACATTGAGGGCAGCATTTTCTATGACATCCGCATATTGCCTCATTTCCATATGCCTTAGCATCATGACTGCACTGAGTAATAAAGCGGTAGGGTTGGCTTTGTCTTCTCCTGCTATGTCTGGAGCTGTACCATGGACCTGTGGAAAAAAAGATGACCATGAATAAATCTCAATATATAGATAGGCATTAGGATCATGAATGCACTGAGTAGTTTAAGTTCAATTTCATTTGTCTTCATCTTACATTTCCACAAACAATAATAACAACTAATAAGGCCAAAAAAAGAAACAAGTTCGTTTCTGGTAACCGGCACGCGTTTCTGTTAAGTTACATATTTCCCGAATTCATTTTTTTTTTTCATTTTTCGTATCAAAAAAAATCTTTATTTTTGATAAATTAAACAATTCTGTAAAAAAAGCTGACTGGAGACTTGCATAAAAAACTTAATTACAAAATACAATTATTCGTTCATATGTGAGAGCCAGCAAAATATTTAGCGCTTCTAAAATACTGGCTCGAAACTATGGTCCACAACCATATAACCAGATGCGGAATTTACAGTCATATATACAACGGACGAACAAGCACGAATATATATGCTCTCAAGATAAAATTTTGGTCAAATTAATATGAATGCATGCGTGTTGATGTTCGTGGTTTTACAGTCTGAATATCAATTAAGTTAGCATTTTTTGCATAGCATATCACATTGCATTTTCGAAAAGTATAAAATAAAAAAGCGCATATCGCATTGTACTTTTCAAGCATGTTACCAGAAACAAACTTGTTTTTTTTTTGGCCTAATGATATGTTGATAAATATTCACAATATATGTCCATAGGGTAGATGTGGATGCCATCAAGAACCCAGAGCGTGTGGCTAATAACACCCATACCAGATGGTTATATGGGGAAACACAATTCTAGAATTATTCAAAAAATGTAATCGGGGTGATTACAAACATGCCTTCATAGAAGGCATACCACAGGTGTCTTATTCAATCGTAAATAAATTGAAATCATATTAGGGTGCAGGACATGGACTCACACACATACACACCTCTACATCCCAGGGCAGTACGAAGCAGGGGGCAGAGGGGGCACTTGCCCGCCCTCCCCCCCCCCAGCTCGAAAAAGCGGGACCCTGGTGGGACAAATATCAAAATATCGAGACAACATTTTACTACTTTAACTGTCCCGAGATTACTGTCCCGTAAATTTTAAGTCAAAATAAGCCAATTTTAGCACAAATATCAAGGTTTTATATCGATTTTTGGCTGAAAATAGCAAAATTTTCGCACGCTATGCGCGTATTACAAACAAATTGACAGTATATACATCGGGACGAAACATGAAATCCGGGACGGTAAATGTGTTTGCCCCCCTTGGTTTACATGCCTTCGGATGGTGCTGCAGTACATCCTGACTGACATATCCATTTGGACAAATGTATTTTTAATAATCCCCTTTCGATACTTATTTCGGTAGTGACAATTAACTGTAGTAAGTTCCATGTCCATGGCAATTTCAAGAACACATTCAACTTGTGTAAAAGCAAAATATTGTGATTGCAATGAGCCTTACTGATTGCAATGAGCCAACATGGCTGATTGTTGATATAATACAAATATTCACAGAAAACATGATAAAAACTATTAAAAATATTGGTTCTTGGAACCACCGGATGACCTTTTAAACCTGTCTTACAATTTTACCTTGGCCTTGGTATGTGACCTCTGTCCTCATCAAAATAAAGAGAAATAAGACATACAGTATTTATTTTAAATACCAATTTTAAGATTTAAAAATCTCAAGAAAATATGACCACAAACTGCATTAAATTCGCACTTGCTAAGAAGGAACGCTGTGTTTGTTAACCTGGAAATTCCCTTTCGACCATGTGTGATGTCATATCATTTGCGTTTTCTTAATTCATTACTGCCCTGCAGTGTATCGCAGTTGAATAATTGCTTAAAAGTTTCGTTACCACATGCATTTGCTGGTACAGTTGTCCTTGCGTTTGATACAGACTAATATGTATAACGACCATCTGGTTTTCATATTTTCACAAACAATGGTAAGAGATTAGCATGTTGACATTTTCATTCACAAAAATAAATTTGTTGATTAAAACAAAAACAAACACAAGACAAAATATGCCACCGAAATCAAGGCTAAATCGCAGACGCAATGTACACTGCTATCGTTTTTATAAGTTTGGCTGTTTCCCAAGCTGTAAAAGAGGATATCGCGGATGTTGCTTCTGAATCTCCAGCAGAATCTGCACTAGCAGAAATTGCACTTGGGTTGGTCGATCCACCGACATTGTCGCACATTATTATGTGCATGCAGAAATAATTGTGTACAGGTAACTTTTTGAAGTTACATGCACATGTGCATGTGGTGAAAATTTTGCATTTCGAACACTGGAAAACAACGATGATATCGATGCAGGACGACAGCAACAACGACACAGTCATCCACTACTATGACATAATCCCCTTCCTTAATTTTCATCAAACCAGGGAGATGAAATAATTCTAATATGAGATAACTTACTGATTCAAATATAGCTACACCATTAGCACCAATATTACCACTAGGTGTTAAACCAAGACCACCAATTAGACCAGCGCATAAGTCACTGAAATAAAATATGTAAATAAATGTACATGTGTCATTACAATGAAATCAAAGAACATGGATAAAATGATTTAAGGCTGGGGTAGACCTTCAAATTGCATAAACTATATAAAAGTATACATTTTTAGAAGTGGATTTTTATCCTGAACATGATGATGATATTAGTTTAACGGTTTATGCCATTTGAAGGTCTACCCCAGCCTTAATAACATAAAGCACAAAGTGATAGAGCCAATTAATAACATTTATTGGCTCTACACATTGGTTGAACACATATTATGTGTTCAACATATAAAGATTGTTGACAACAGTTTCAAATTTGTCATTTAGGTGACAAAAAAAAGAGTTTACCTTGATTATCTATTTTGCTATTTTTCAATTAAAAAAATAACATTTTCTTCCTTTTTTATTATTTATTGTTGTTAATCTAAATTATTGTCAACAGTCTTTATATATTTTGGTGTTGGCTATTCATATGACTTTGTGTTTATGTTAATTTCTCATTTATTCATTCATTTGATTGATTGATTGATTGATTGATTGATTGATTAGCTTTATTTTGGTTATTTAGGCCAAAACTATTAATTAATCAAAAATCCCAAATTATATTAACCAACCAACTCTACTAGGAAGGCATGTCTGCCCATACAACATGGTGTTTTTCCATCGCTTTACAGATCATTTGCTGAACATGATTGAATTCTGTTAAGGAAGGTGTAAAATATCAATTTTTCAAGCTTTCAAAATATAACACTGGATTAGAGAGGTAATTTTGAACACAACCGGGGACACACAAATTAAAAATTCTATAATAAAAGTTAGTCTTATTGAAATTGAAAAAAAACCTTTGATATTATGCCACAGCAAGACACAAACTTGCAACATTATTTAAAGTTATTTGACTCTGTAATGTTCAACTAGAGTCTTTAAATTATCAAATTACAGTATCAAGCTGCTTTGCTAATTTTAAAGAAAAGTATTCCGTCATGGCAAATACATTTCAACAATGCTCCTAATATTCTACATTACAAAATTAACCACATTTGATCTACATGTATTTGATTTGCCTGATACCTGATTGCACACAGTTTATACTAGGTCAATCAAAAGCAATTTCTAATCAAACAGCTATGCTAATTACGATAAACACATTTACTCATAAACCTGTGCTATTTATATTGAACTTTAAATGTATCATGACATTTCCAGATGGTAATCTCACATTTCGTAATAATTTATAATAACAATATCGGAAATTTACATATGCACAATTTTAGGAAATCATCACAATCAGTTTGCTATGAAATAGAATTTTACTAAAGCCAATTGCAAAATCTATTTTCATTTGGATATTCTCTAATTCAGCTACCTTAATGTGCTTGGGTAAACAAAGAAATTTGGAGTATATCCCTGCCCAAGGCATGACACATCAGCAGAGCTCAAACTCGAGATTTGCCATTGTGTAGTGGTGCTCATCCTTGTTTTTATACATGGTCCGTGGAACAAAGTTCCCAGTTATGTATAGAGACCTATAAGACTTGCTCCAACTCACCTGAGAATATCTCCATACAGATTTGGCATGACTAAGACATCAAACTGAGTTGGATCTTGGACCATCTGTAACAGACAAATCAAAAAATTGCGGGTGGTATTGGGTGATATTAATAATACTGACTTGAAGATCTCTGGTTAAAACTATGGACCTGAAGTGACTAAAATTTAGCTATTTTACTAAATCGCTAAATTTTAGTTACTGAAGTACTATTATAGTAAAACTGATCTGAAAATGTCAGTATATATTTGTTTGATATACTGTATTAATAAATTTTAAATAATTTTTACTTGCCCGATGGCCTAATTTAATTAATCTTGATTAAAAAAATGCACTAACAAAATGCTATAACCATGAATGCAAGCAATAGGTTAATGCGCGTATTGGCTTGCGCGTCTAAGTTTGTTGTGTGTGTAAGTCCGTGTGTGAAAGTGACGCGGCTATAAATTACGCAGAAAACCCGTAAATAGTCTTTCAAAACCCGTAAATAGTCTTTCAAAACCCGTAAATAGTCTTTTCAAAAGAACTATTTACGGGTTTTTCTCAAGATGGTTGAAACTATTTGCAATAATGTCATAGGGTATCAACACGCTTAAATTTATTAATACAGTATATAATATTAAATACTTCTTATCACTAAAAATCTTGTTAACGATTGCTTTTGATGTTTGCTGACTTTTGGTGACTTCCCAGCATGACCTAGCTCCTTATATGAACAGAATACAAAATGAAACCAAAACGAACCACAGACCTCAAGGAATGCATATGGAGTTGCTGCCAGATCAAATAGTTTTACCTAGTATCAAACCATATCATACAAACAAATTAAATAATAATAAAATGTTAAGGTAAAAGCAGATTAATAAAGCTGTTTCCCTTACATGTGACTACATAGAAAATGCACATGGCCGCGTCTTCCCATATGATTGTGATATTTCCCATGACAGCCGAACAATACCACATCAGTTCGGCGGAACTCACAATTTGGATACGTATCTGAATTTGGATACTTCGTATCAAAATTCTGATACCCGTATCTGAATTTGGATTAAAAACAGCTGAAACGGGATATCAGCTGAAATGAATATTTAGCTTTGCCGCGCACCATACCGGTATGTATAAAAGTCAACAACATTATCATCATTTGCCATCTAAATTCTAAGAAAGTATTGGCCAAATAATTTTGCCTTCTGTGATAAGGAGCTATCAGGACATGTTTCCAAGCTATCCCGCTCGAATTGAACAGATGGAAATGACATTTCCACAGATACATTTATCATAAATGCAAGAAAGATGTTCTACATGTACTTGCCAGCTTGCGCTGTTGATTTGTTTCCTGCGCCATGACAGGAGTATCAGAATTCAGATACCCCACCATATCCTTATTCTGATACGGGTATCACAATTTGGATACGAAATGTACGTGGGTATCCAAATTGTGATATCCGCCGAACTGACCTGGGGTCGATTTCACTAACGTAAAAATGCATCGTTAACCCATCGTAAGACCAAAACCCTTCGTTAGCTAAAACTACCTCTTGACCCCACGCAACATTAACAAAGGGTTCGATTTTTCTAATGCATAATTCATATATCTTACAATGCGGTGAACACTTACGAAGGGTTTTCATGTCTTTGCGATATCTAGTTTTTGTTACGAGCTGAACCCTTCGTTAGCTACGATGCATCGTAACGTTAGTGAAATCGACCCATGGCATAGATGAAGTAAATGAAAGATCTAGAACAAGACACAACTCTAAATTATAATCAATGTTTCCCATGCATAATTACAGCTGAATAATACAGCATGGAGTTGATGAAGCAAAGCAAGAGGTCTTGACTAAATTTAACACAATCAAATTGTTGGATCAGAGCTCAAACTTAATACCCAACAAATGCAGTCTTGTGTTGTTCCATTAGCAAGCTTACACTTCCAAAAAGACCTCTACTACGTATATATGAACAAATCAGTATCATCAATACCAAAAATTCCACTCTGCTCAAAGTAACTTTATCAATGTTGATTTTTTTCATTTTACCAAGAATGTTGTGATGCCAGGAGCTGATTTCACTGACATTTAGTAATGTTACTAACCCCGTTTTGATCGCTAAACTGCCAAAGTCAAGGCCATAAATCATTTTTGGAGTTAGCGATCACAACAGAGTTAGCGACTATCGCTACATGTTAGTGAAATCGGCCCCTAGTGTGTTCAGACACAACAGTGTATCATGGAAATTACAGATTATACAATCACATTCAGGTCTGTCACCATGCCAGGCGGTGCTGGGCGGAACTACCTGGCACTAACAATCTCCACCTGGCACTCGGGGTCATTTTGAGCTTCTCCACCCAGCACAAATTTCATGCCATCAGTGGAAAAACATTTTGAGATTTTTACATCACAAAAGTATTAGCTGTAATAATGACAGCACGCAAAGTTTCTTTGTCAAATTCAAACCCTATTTATCAAAATAATTAGATATTCTATTATTTTCAATTATCGTTTTTGACAACAATAAATACTGCCCACTATAGTTGAATTTTTAGAATTGGCCTTTTCAGGAGCTCTAATAAAAATTCAAAATTTCTTTTGATTTATCTGCAATCTATGATGTGAAAGGAATGTTTTATAAACAAATCTTTGGCTCTTTGTCATTGTATAGCATGAATAAATACGTTTAGAGAATAGTCTCATACCCAAAATAAACAAACAAAATAAAATTCAAATGTTTGACTTTTTGATCAAAATTTTCCTGATATCTAGTAATTGACTGTTATTTTCTAACATAGGAAGTGAAAATAATCGACAAACAAAATTTCACAATTTTGTCCAATGCCCCTTTAGCCAAGAAATGCATTTAAATGCACTGAATTTCATCATTGGAATGTCATTTGTTCAAAAATCTCTCAAATTTGAGAGGTGTGGACTCCCCCTGGCACCACTTACCCAACCCTTTGCCGGCACAAGATTCATGTTGCTCTGCCCGGCACAAGAAATATCCTTGTCTAATATTTATATAATATTGAATGGCTTTGAGGGTGATACAAGAAAATATTGTACGAGCTAACAAAATATTGCACGAGTCGAAGACGAGTGCAATATTTTTT
>JXSR01S020420.1:2925-16353 GCA_000969725.1 Ophiothrix spiculata | reverse complement strand
AAATATTGCACGAGTCGAAGACGAGTGCAATATTTTTTTAGCGAGTACAATATTTTCTTGTATCACCCGAAAATAAGCCATTCAATATTATTATTATTATTTATATCAGGCTTTTGAAATAATAATTGGCACGAAATTATTTTCCTACCATATATTGGTCACTGTATCCCATTATATTGGTCCAATTGCATCTTCGTAAACTTGAAAATTTGAAACTCAAATTATTGAAACTCGGATATTTGAAACTCGAAAATTTGCAACTCTTTAATTTTTTGAAACTCAAAAATTTGAAACTCAAATATTTGAAACAAGAATTTGCAACTCGAAATTTTGAAACTCGAGTTTGCATCTCGAAAATTTGCAACTCGAAAATTGGAAACTCAACTATTTGAAACTTGAAAATTTGAAACTCAGATATTTGAAACCCGAATATTTGAAACTCAGATATATGAAACCCGAATATTTGAAACTCAAAAAATTGAATCTTGGAAAAATGTGATCAACTTACAGCAGCTAAAATATTCTTGTACAATATTTTTTAGAATATTGTATGCATCCTAGTACTTTCATAAAAAATGTCCTGGATGTGTACAATATTTCTTACAATATTGTATACATCCTGGTACTTCTGTAAAATGCACAGTTTTATGGTATTATACAAAAGCCTGATATAAATAATGATCAAACTTACATTGAGACACACTGTATCCAAATACATCTCAGTGAATTTGACGTCCCTGAACTTCTCTGCAGCAGTCCTACAGCACCTTAAGAATAAACCATCTGACATTCTCCTGTAAAGATAAGAAAAGAAAACTCAAGAATAATGATGGGTTCCTGATGCAACATACTATACTTGAAGAACATTCATTATATGAATAGGAATGTGCAAGTTCCCAATAATGATGTAGCATTTTCCTGGCAAATACTAGTATCATTCATGGCTTAGTGCCGGTTGAGTTCTTAATGCAGGCGTCACTTTGTAGCCTCGACCCACCCTCCTCATGTCACCAACTTTCTATTTTATTTTATTACACTTTAGAGGCGTGATCCTCACGGGTATACCCAACAGTGATAAACACTCTACAAGGGGTACCCCTTACAATGACCAGAACGGGGTTGGGAACAATCAGGGGTAGAATACCCTACTCTTCACGATACTGATTGCAACTGCATGTACAGGTATGACTCTTCTGTACATGGGACCGACGGCTTTACGTCCCCTCCGAAGGACGACAATCTCTCATGAAATATTCACCCAACTCTAAATACTTCATGCAAGGGACGGAGAAGATCGAATATCTGACCCAATACTCCAACCAAGTCAGACAAACATCTTAGCAAAGATTCCGAGATTCCACTCCGGCAAGGCAACCCTTACCGGGAATCGAACCCGGGACCAATGCGTGCCAGGCGAGATTGCTAACCACTACACTACGGCGCCCCTTTCTTCACCTGGGCCAATTATTATCACGTCAGGATTTCACCACTACTTCACTTGCTTTACAAAAATTAAAGGCACGGTATCACTATATCTACAAATTTGTTAGTCCAGGCTTCACCCTTTGATTTATTTCCAAAGGTGACGCTTCACTTTCGTCAGTTTTGCATCTATCTGAAGCTTCACCACCGTTTCACCATACTGAAAATTACAAAGTTCAAGCTTCACTACTGTTTCATCATACTAGCCATTGCATAGTTTAAGCTTTACCACTGTTTCACCTTCACTATTAGCTTTTGATGTATTTCAAGCTTCGTCTTTCACAATCATACTTCACCAATGTTCATTTATTACAAGACCATGACTACAATTATGATCAAATCCTGAATTCCTCACTTCTTATTAAAAAAACAAACAAGTTGATCAGGTTTGAAAGATGCAGCAACATAATATTATTTATTTTGTTCCGTCACATCGCATCGAACATGGGCTTTCCTCGATTTAGAACGAATCCATTCAAGGGCGAACTGTTTTTCATTTCATATTATTAACTTTTTATTACGTAAAACGGTTATGAAACTGTCAAAATGTTTACTTAAATTTGTGTTTGTATTATAATAAAAATGTTATGACGATATATAACAACAACAAAATTAAAGCATTTCGATATTTCAACAACGAAATTCTCATGTTCTGTAAAATAGATCCACGATAATAAGATTTAGTAAGGTACGTAAAGTAGTATGCGTAAACCGGGCTAAAAAGATCGGAATTTGCGAGCAAGTTAATATCTTTTTGTGCTTTGAAACATATTTTTTAATTAGTTTTAGAGCTTGTTTTTTAAATATAAATTGATTATTACTTAAACAGGCCATTCTGCCATATTCATTATAATGACCTAGGGTAGGCTCTATGAGTTGATACTTATGATAGTGATGACATTCTATGAATATTCAATTTCATTTACCTGGCCGTGTATTGTTTTGACCGTCTCTACAACAGTATTCACAATCACGCCTCAAATACAACGATATATACATTTACTATGAACATAGTAGTTTGATCGATGCATTCTGCCTGACATTACGGTTCGTGATCAAAAAAGTTGTTGAAATGTTTGAAATGCACGATTTCGACATGTTTTCGACGCGACTGACGTAATGGATTCGATGTCTTATCACCAGGAAACACCAATCATACGTCAGAGCTTTACACCTTTCAAAAACTTTATAGGTAAAGTTTCACCAAATGAAAATAAATGAACGACAGGACTTCACTTTACCACAAATATATTGACCTCACGCTTCGACGTCGAGTCGACGTCGATATTTGGCGACCCGTGAGGGTGGGTCCAGGCTTCAAAGTGACGCCTGCATAAGTGGTCTCTTAATAAATGCTTATTCCATGTCACAAGAAAAATGAGACAAAATCAATGCAACAGCTGTCAGCTTTGATGCGTCCAATTCACAAGGTCTGCAGGGGCCAAGTGAATTGGACAGCAATAAAAATATGTAAAAAGTGCATAGACTTTTGTCTCATTTCACAAGCATAATGGAATGCAAGTTTATACTCATACACAACCTAAAAATGATACTTCATCTACCGCGAAAAAGAGATCAAGTTTTAATATGCAAAAACTAGCTTGATTAACTTAATCATCACTCGACAAACACAAAGTTATATTCACACGGACTAAACGCCCATCACACAGACCAGGATGCAACACGCTGAGGGCATTGTGAATTTTCAATCCACTTGATATTCATGTACATTGTATTATAATTGTCTATATGACATGTGGAGTGTATAGATTCTAGGCAAACTTCCAGTATGATATTCCTAGCATCACCTTAACCCTAACCCCGAAATACCACTTCTCTGTTTAAAAAGTTATAAATGGTGGTTTTTACCCGGATTTGAACCCAGTACCCCTCGCACCCCAATCCCATTATCACTATGTCAAGCCACTGAGCAAACCCCTGACATATTTGGACTTTCGGACTTAACCTAACTTTGTGATTAACTATTTTTTGTTGTTTGGTAGGGGTTAGGGTTAATGATGTACTCACATAATATTTGCTTTATGGACAGCAGTGACTGTACTTCTTTTATTTGCTCGTGCATATTCAAAAGCAAACTCTGCAACCCTTCTAGACGCTTCTTCTGTTATCAACTTGATACTCTGAACAACACCATCTACAATCTGAACAAAACAGAAATAATAAACTTGTGTTAATCTCTATCTGAAAAACAAGCGCCCTGAAAACTGCACAAATTGAATATTAACCCTAACCTGCCTGGACCATACAATGACCATACAATGAAACTTCCAAGCACAGCATTTTATGCTGAACTGCATAGTGTAGGATTACAAGCACAGTCCTTGCATGTTCAAGTTCAAGTTCATGCATGACTCACAAACAAACCTTGTATGTTTTGCTGTATGGGCTAGTACTGAGTAGCTTGCCTGTTTTTCTGTGTGGTGTATTATCCTATGCACTTTGGTGTGCCAGTGTTAGGGTTAAACAACAAGATTCTGTGCAACCCATGTGAGCATACAATTAAAAATTTTAATCATCTGACAAGGCCCGTGCATGACTCATCAATTTTCAGGTAACAAGAACTCGATTTGGCGATCAGAGTAACAACAAATCACATCCAAATGTGTAAATTCAGCAATGGGTCACCTTTAAATGAATCCAAACCATATCTAAGATATACATAAAGAATTCTCAAAAATCAGCTAATGGTAGTTATGAGATCCATGCGTCATTAAACTTTATATGGTAATAAAAAATTCAAGGGTCAATCATATACATTTATAGAGCGGATACCAGACTTGTGCTGTTTTTTATCACGGCATGGGGAGTAAATTGGGGTATTATGGGTTTTGTTGATAATGCAAGGCAATCTTGTCGTAATACTGAATAATATCATCACAAATTTAAAATACGCAAGCAGCTTTGCGTACAACTTGGCACGTCACATCACGTTAAGTAATATCTGTGGTTTGTCTCTACACGCAAACAAATCTCTGCGTCCGGAGTTGATTTGGATGGGAACCAAGTGCATCCAAATACCTCCTCATTTGAGCCCCATGGCTAACGACACCATCCATGACCACCCAACCTGTTGAATTAAAAAGATACAATTTTATATACATCATACTTTTCATACGATCGCACCAGACACATAAGTCTGAAAAAGTACTTCCCTCATCTCATTTTAGAACTAGTATCGTTCCCATGATCTCCCTTCCCACGGACCCAGCAATGAGCCCGGGCAGCGCGCTCCGCGCGCTGCCCGGGCGAAGGGAACTAGCTTTTCCGGCAAAGACTTGATGACTCCCAGATGAATTGGATATCTAAACATATATCTTTAATCTTAACCACAACTCAATCAATTTGTCTGATAATGACCAAAGGCACACTTTTACTTCCAAACTTGAGATTGTAAACATAGCCAGTAGGCTCATAATACACATTATCAATGTTCTTAGCCCTTTGTGCAGAGTGAACTTCACTAACTTTTGAAAGTGTGGTTATTTTCAACTCAAAGAAATCAGGAGTTTTTTTTTTCACAATTCTGATATACCCTATTCACTCGTCTAATTCAACTATTTTCCATCTGACAATCTCCTTAAATTAACAAAATCCCCATTTCCAAAGGTTTGACAAATAGTCATACTCTACGCCCGACACTTCATTTAAATTATTTCTAAAAAAATTGACACGCTAATATGAAAGTGCTCAACTGTAACATGATCTAAATTCAGAAAATGAGTAGTTGAATTGGACGAGTGGATACGGTATGTTATATGGTTTAGTAAAATATTCTTTTCATCATCTTCGTATCAATATCATATACATTTATATGCATTTTGTTAATAAAACTCTGGGATTTTAATCTAGTGAAAATTTACACTCTCCACATTTAAAGCTATTATATTGTTGCTTGCTGCACATGGCCACACAACAGGAGGTATAGATAAGTTGACTAACTTAGAACTGCCTCCAGGTTAATGTGCACACATGGTGAGTTCCTGGTTTGTTTTCTTCTATGGGGTGTTGTACAGTTATGAGAAGTCAGTTGAGAGCCATCAAATACTTTTCCAGGATTCTGACAAGACTGATCTGAGAACTCAAGGGCTGTTCCCTGACTGGGATTTTAGTTTGATTCAGAGAGTACCAGGTATGGTATACACTAAATTGAACAATATTGACAGCCCGAAACAAGGGCTAATCTCATTTATCCAGAAACACATGTTTTTGACACTTAAAATGAAGAGACATTATTGTGTGTACATCAGTTATCAGGGTGTACATTATCATGATTATAATGGACAGGAATTGGGCCAGGCAGGCCACAATATTGCGCATCACCACACAATTTTGAGTTTTTAGGGTCGTAAGATTTGGACGAGCGAAATTTTCAGAGATTCATACCCTGGTCACATAACCTAGTGGCAAGGTTACGATTTGTTTACTGCATCATGCCGGATAGAATTCAGCGGACAACGATCGGACACCAGCCTGTGACCGTCCGGGTGGACATTGGGCGGTGTCCGGGAACCGTAGATACGCCGAAAGCATGCCGCAAGAATTCAATTCTTGAGTTAAAACCTTGTGGTTTGTATACGATGTCTTCAGTTATGGTCACATAACCACCAGTCACCGACCGGTTACCGACCGGGCAACACAAGCATTCACCGGTGTCGTACTGATGTCACATCGGCGTTGCGGTTTTGCAGTGCTGCAGCTTCTTTCGGCTTATGTGACCATACCATTGGTCCGATAGTCTAGCTAAGATATAGAAAGGATTCCAATCTCTGCATGTACTTACCGTGTGTTCTATACCACTGTACTCTCCCTCTTTGTTCTCCCTGATTGTAACAAGATCTACGTCTTCATACGGTGTCTTGTAACCTTCTATTGTGACCATACCATTTAGATTTGGTCCGATAGTCTAGCTAAGACATAGAAAGGATTCAAATCTCTGCATTTACTTACCGTGTGTTCTATACCACTGTATTCTCCCTCCGTGTTCTCCCTGATTGTCACAAGATCTACGTCTTCATACGGTGTCTTGTAACCTTCTATTGACTTGCATGGTCTCACATTGGCATACAGATTAAATTCTCTGAAAATTTACAACAAACGAACATCACATCAATACATGAACTAAGTACGTAATGGCTAATTTAATGTCTCTACACTGTGGTAATTGAAAGATCTGATAACAAAACTGTCAAGAATGTGATTTCAAGTAAAACTGTATGAATTCTCTTTCGATCATTTGGCGAAACAACACAATTCTGCTAGTTGCCTAACTCAACTGAGCACTTATTCATGAGTGAGTAGAACTCTTTCAACACTTTTTTGTAAACTAGTCAACATATACCATTTAAGTAGCATTAATGTACTATCAACACATTACACAAGTTAGGGAGTTAGGGGTCTCAAGAGTGGCTAAAATATATGTCCTTGTGTCGATAAAAGACTGTTACCGCCAAGGAAGTTATATAGGGGAACAGGTTTTCTCCGCCATTTTGATTTCACCGCCGTGTAAATCCTATGGGAAAGCGGCCATCTTGGATTGTCGCTCATGGAGGCGAGTTATTGTACCTCCGCATTTTACGGCTCCGCGTGCCACACTTCGAGAGTCTTCGCAACGGATTAGCGGGAAAATTGGCATACTTTGATTAAAGCAAGTCGCAGTACACGCTACTTGAAACGCAGGCACGGTTTACGCGTGAAACAACATGCACACGCGGTATATGCGTCAAGTGAAGATTTACGTGATCTGCCTGGATATCGGGCCAAACTCCGAATATATCCGGAGGTACAATAACTCTGCTCCATGAGCGACACAAGATGGCGGAGAAAACTGGTTCCCCTTTATAACTTCCTTGGTTACCGCAGCTTAGTGTGTCATGTGACGCCAGTTGAAAATGACAGTGAATGCAAGGGTCATCCTTAAAACAAGATTAATTATTTAGTAATGTTCAAATGCAGATCCAAAACTTTAGATGATACTCACTCAAAATATTTCAATTCCTGTAAGGAACTTTGCTCACTCTGTTCTGACTTAACCTGTTTGGCTTTGGTATTGTGTCAAGATAGATATATGATCAAGAACTCCCTACCAAGGCAGGGAATTGCCATGTGGTTTACTGTTGTAAATATTGAAGGTTGTGAAAAAATACTAAATACTGGGGATTTATGGTGCACTATGCCTCCCAGATTTGTAATTCCACTCGGCCTTTGCACACTTTACAGGTGTTCACTGACCACTGTACTGTGGCCCAAGTAAGCTCCATTCCACACCAAGCATCATTTCAGGTTCTTCAGCAACCTCTAGGGGCGCTGAACCTTTTATCAGCCCACATTCGCACCATCGCTGCCCGGATCAGCTCCCCGAGTTTCGTACAGGTTTCTACGAGACAATTAGCAGTTAGTTCCTTGTCCAAGGGAATTTCAAGCACACTCAACTTTTGGCACCAGCAGGGTTCGAACTCGGGACCTTCCGCACCGCAAGCGAGCGCTTTACCAGTTGACTGACTGCCGCGAAAGTCCTGGATTCAAATTTGGGAAGGAACCCCTTATTTAGACAAGTAAAGTTCAAAGGAGAGCATTGTTAAAGGAAGAAGAGTTAAAAAATAGAAAAACAAATCAATTTCGGAGGAGACTGTTAAAAGAAGAAGTTTAACCACAAACTTACTTTCTAAGAGCCAAGTTGAGACTCATATGCCCCTTGCCAATAGGTGTAGCTAATGGTCCCTTGAGACCAATCTTATTCTTATTCATAGACTCCACTGCAGCAGGTGGAATCCTGGTTCTACCATCTGGACCTCTTTCTGGTGTTACATCTACAGATTCCCATGAGATTGGAACCTGCAAATAGATTTTTAAATCATTATCAAATAACCATTCAATTTTTCAACTTAATTTGTTTTGTGAAATTTTAATTTGCCTTGAAAGGTATGAGATTGAACGGGTATGAAGTGTCCAAGATTCTTGTTTCCATTTCAACTATTGCGCTTTATTGACTCACTCAATATATCCTTTTGTGTGATGTTTCCCCTATTTCAATTTAAAAATAATTACATTTTATATAACAGCTACATAAATCTGTGTCACCTGATTGGCTCATCTTGGGTCATGTGCCATTGGTCATTTGGTCCATTTGATAGCAAATGTCATCGACTGTGAAATAGTGCCATGCAGAAATTTTGATACATTGCACGGTTACCTCTTTTTGTAAGACGCAACATCAGTTGCGGGCGTAATTTTAAATTGAGTACGCTTGCACAGGCCGCGGGCGCAGCATAAGACGCATCGTTGCATTAAAGCCGTCATGTACAATATCATAGATCTTTCCTCGGTTTGTTGCATTTACAAAGATTTATTTAGCTGTCATATAAAACAAATAATGAATGTTTCTTATTCGTGTCAATGGAACAAATATTTCATTCGGTGAAAGATTAAATGCTCCATTCAACTCTGCTTCGCCTTGTTGAATGAAGCATTTGAACTTTCACCTCATGAAATATTTGTACCATTGCACTCATAAACATTCAATATTTGTATAGCATTACACATATATCTACCTTTGCCACTTCAAAGATTTGTTGGACACATGCTGAGATTTCAGGACCAATTCCATCTCCAGGTATGAGTGTTACTGTTCTGGGCTAAAACAACAAAACAAACACACAAGTAAACTAATTAATACACATCTAAAAATTGAAATAGATACCTTTTCAGAGTCATTCTTTTTGCAGCACATAGCTGCATCACGATCATCACAATCCCTTCTTTCAGCGTGAGTGTGAATCCCTCCTAGTCGCATGACCAACCGTTGGGGCAGTCATGTGACAGCAGATCATCGTAGATGGCCGGCACACTCACGCTGGATGAATGAATCGTGATGATCCCGCAAGCAAGGTATCTATTTCAATTTTATGATCATGACAGAGTCCAATATCAGTAAACACGCTGCTACATCTAGTTTGTAATAAATTAGGCTCTAACTTTAAATGTAGAGCCTGGGTGTAGTGAACCAAATGCCCAAATCAACGTATGACAAGCTGCAACTCACTTAAATTGATGTCAAGCTGGGGATACTTACTAATATGTGACATCTCCTGGATGTGCCACTCTTGATTTTTTTTCACGGGAGAAACTCAGCTATAATAGGCAATGGATTTGCTTTTAAGACTAAACACCTAAGATATGGGTCAGGCTTTCTGAAAATGCTAATAGATTTTATAAATGACGTTTGAGTTTTTTTCGAAAGTGGTAAAAAATTGTTCAAAATTTCTGAAATCCACAGGGCAAAAAACCCCTTTTAAAATGTACACTTTACACATGCTGGAATTGGGCAATTTTCATTTTTACTTAATTACTAGACGTCAGGGTGTACATTATCATGATTATAATGACCAGGACTCGTCAGGTATACTTAATCTATTCATAGTAAAATCTCACTCATAAGAGTTAATTTATTCAAAATTATCAATTTTGTATCGTGCAATGTCAGCAGTCAATGAACATGTTGTGGATTATTTTTTCTTCATTTTGATGGGAACCCTAAATGGAGGATAAGTCTACTGGATATACATACATGCTGGGGCTACTGTTCATCATCAGACTAAGACTACCATATGTAGATGATAATATGTGACTTTTATATTTGTAGCACTTTTAAATTTGAAAGAGCAAATACCTAAAGCTGTCAGCACTGGTGCCCATCATGACTACAATCAGTGAGTGAGGTGCAGGGTTGTGTCTTTTTGACAAAATTTCCCCATTCAATGGCAATATTCCATTCATTTTTTTAAAGAATTGTGCAATTCTGCCAATAGATACAATACTGCACCTTGATGGAGTCAATCAGTGGGTGCAACTAACAAATTGGCAAACTAAAATATCAGATTGTGATATTTCCAATAGGCCTAATGACTCCCCAATATTGCTCAAAAATCTCATCTGAATGAGAGTCATGCGCTACCCTATCATGAAGGGCTTCCTACCATAGGCCTACAGTAGGTTATGACAATATCATAGTTTTGTCAATACAAAAATATCTTAACTTACCTCACTTGAAAAATATCGACGCCCACAAAACCTGGCGAGGCTTGGAACCTGTGAATAATAAAAACAAAGTTTCAACGTTAGGTATATTCAAGTCTTCTACAAAAAATGGATTCTGTGATTAATAATAGAGGTGGGCTATACAAGGGGAGAAAAGTGGTGATGTTTAAAAACATTCTGTCCTAACTCTTATTTGATGCAGCTTGATCCCCTAACATTTTGACACCACATTTGTCAAAATCTGACAAAAAATGATAAGGTGCCGCCCAAAAAACTGATTTGGGGGGGGGGGGAGGTGTTTGAGGAGGGTCTAAAAATGATAAATTTGTCAATTACTGTTACAATTATATACCACATTTTAGCCATGTTGGTATCTATCTATTGAGGTCACAGTACAGCTAATTCATTTGGAAATTTTTCAGCAGTGTCAGACCTCCCTTTTTCATAAAAATAGCAATTTTTAGTCAAATTCAACTATGAGGACGCTTTTGCCATTTAAAAGTAGATGCGCTTTCTGATTGCAATCATTCAAAACTAATCCTAAAGGTAATAATTGATAGTACTTACTCATGAAATTTGAACTCTTTAAACTAAATGGTTTCAATGTTGCACTCACTTAAATGGAACACAGCATTGCGCAGTTTTGTGCTATAGGCTTGTGTGGGGGTCACAAACTTTTGTACCCTATAATTTCAATGATATTGACATGTCAATAATTCTACTTAGAACTACGTTGATAATCAGCAGGATCAATATTTTTGGACGTAAATGCCGATACTCTGGTCATAGAGTTGATGGTCAACGTATTGACATACGGTCACGGTGCAGGGGAAGGTTCCCCTACTCTTATTTCGAACAGCCGTAGCTTAGCAAATGACAGTCAATGAATTTTAAGGCACGTGAGTACGATAGTGCGCACCTTAAATCACTTTACCGAGTGCGATTTATAGCGCACCTTAATGTTAGCAAGTTGAAGTGGTTTTGGAAGTTTGCGTACTGGTCAATTAGATCATCAATACATAGTCAATATTGCATTACATGTACAACATCAAATTAATACCTCATTAATAATTTCTACCGCCAGTGTCGAAAAACATACTGCACAGCTCGATAGGTAATTACTATACACAATACATCGATCCAAAGACCTCATCGTGCAAGCGCAACTACCCAAATCAAACAGAGCAACGAAGTAGGCCTATATTGTTTTGGGTAGCCGCCATTTTGAGTAGCATGTGCCTGGTTTTTTTTGCATTCGCGGTACTTGCTTTTGATTTCAAAGTTACTAACAAAATCAACATTAATAAATTCCAAAATTCAACAATGATTTCAAGGAGAACATATATCAGAACATTTTAGTGGAATTAAATTATCAAAACTTTCATGTATTGTAAATATTGAAAAAAGATCGCTTTAGTTGGCGCATTTATTCAGAAAAATTTAGCAATGCAGCGATAGCGCTGTATGTGTTGTAATGGGTCCCGGTAGATTATGCACTACCCGCAAGTATACTGCGTCTCGGGTCGTATTTTGCGGTGTAGAAACTTGGCATTTTCGATCATCTTTTTTTGAAAAACAGCTTATATTTGAAAAAAGTTAATACGTTTCTACGACACTCGCTATTTAATATTTCGTAATATTTTCAAAGAAACCCTTCTCCGTCCTCAGCGGTTGTTGGCTGAATGATGACTGATGAATCCTCTACTACCGGACGTAGGTGGCGTCCTAATAGGTGTTTCTAGTAGTAGAGAATCATATTTTTGTAGACTCTTGGAAGTTTACGGCCCCCATCTCTGTTTAAAGTGAGGCTGGCTTCTCTTTTGATGTAAATGGCCTCCCAAATTTTCCTGGCTACCGCTCGGCCACGCTCGTAGAAGTAGAATTAGTATGTTTATGACAAACCACACGGATAGGAATTTGATTGACATTTTCAACAATGGGACGAGGGGCTACCTTTAACGCCTTGTCTGATAAGCTGAAAGCTTAGCCTCAGGCTCAGTCTCAGACTGCCAATGCAATGGCAATGGTGTAGTTTGGGACCCTGTTCATAATAACAGGGATGGTTATAACTTTTTGTAATTTTGCCTGAAAATGTGAATTTCCCAATACTTTTGTATAGTGAAGATCCAAGCATTTTTGCCTGAATTCAGGCAAAAACCTGAAGATAATCATGCCTGTAATAAGGAACAAGACAGCTTTTATTGTTTCAAAATCAAAAATTAAATTATTCTAAATCATCAAGGTTTTCAATAAATCCTATATCAAGTTAGTTTATTCAAGCTAAACCTACCACATGATTTTACCTTCAATCATTCTTTGGTCCAAAAGTCCGACTTCCGCAATTCAATTGCCACCATTCGTGTATTTGATCACCGCGTAATTAAACGCAACACTCAACCAACCAGAGATCGCGCTCTACTTTTTATGATTTGTTTAACCTTGTTATTTTACCCCATGGCATAATTTCCCTTATCATTGCTCATTAATACATTATTCGAAGCCCTGCCTTCCTTCCAAAATATTAACCTTGTTGTCTTATAAGTTGTCTTAAATAAAGATAACATTTCAGGGATGGTTATGGCTTTTTGTAATTTTGCCTGAATTTGGCTGAATATGTGAATTTCCCAATACTTGTTTTGTACAGTGTGTGAAGATCCAAGCATTTTTGCCTGAATTCAGGCAAAAACCTGAAGATAATCATGACTGCATTTGCTCCGTGGTCAGCGTTCGAAATAACCGGGTGCACACATGCACTCGTGCATGTAGAAATTTTTGTGTGCATGTAAGTTTTCTATACTACATGCACACGGTGCATGTAACTTGTAAGCTTAAACCTGAAATATTACAACTCATTTCTCGTAATTTGTGTACATAAGTGATATTCAAAAATAT
>JXSR01S020416.1:17471-58861 GCA_000969725.1 Ophiothrix spiculata | reverse complement strand
ACGATAGGAATATATTTGATATTGCAGATAAATTCAGATCTCTAATTGATTTCCAAAGGTTTGCAAATTGTGAAAATATCTTGAAGCTAAAATTGTCATTTTCCCAATCCAGGTGAATGCCAGATTGAGTCAATATTCCACATTTAGGTTTGACATTTTTTGTGGTGTAAGATGTCTTCAATATATTGAAATCTTATGTGATCAGAGAAACATGACAATGACTGTCTGATCTAGGGGGAGGGGCATTATTGAATGGTGGTATGGTCCAGTCTGTTTGGATTCATTGTATAAATATCAGTTTACGGAACAATTTTGAAGAGTTCCCAGGATGCTGCAATTCTGAAATGCTCTAACACAGTTCATAGGAATTTGGATTTTTAATATATTTTTTCTGGTATTATAGCAGCAGTGCGGTAAGGCATACATTATACAAGATACAATTTGGACACACAAGATTAAGCAAAATTTTATAAAAAATATGCAATGTAGGTACTAATTTGCACATTCTCGGGTCAACCTAGTCACCATCCATAAAGTTCCCAAAATATTCCATAAATAACAATAATGCATAATATACAAATATTGACTGCTTTGAGGGGCATGGTTTAAATTATTTTCCAGAGGTGATCTCAAAACCATGAATATGCCTGAAGCCAAGCTGAGGGCATATTCATGGTTTTGAGATCACCGAGGGGAAATATTTTTAACCATACCCCGAAGAAAAAGCAGTAAATATACGTTTTATATACCAAATATAGATTTTAGTCATCTGGTTGGTTAAAAGAATCATTTTTGCACTAAACGCCCTATGGTCAATAGACGTGCGCGTATTGCTCGTGTTACACCGGTGGCACAAAATATATTGAGCGGGCCTAGTGAAAAATATGCCCCGAGCCTAGTTAAATCCAAGCCCTCACTTTCAACCAATCAGAGGACAGTAATCTATATATGAGGTATAGAAATTAGGAGCTTGATATTGGCATATGTGGGCCATGGCAGCAAAAGGATGCAGTTGTCGTCTCCTACATGTAACTCATTGTAGCATATCTGATGTATACTAGTTGTATATGCAAAAGCTGACAAGTGCATCCTTTTGCCGCGACAGCCCACATAAATATTTCCCCAAATAGCCAACACAACTTCGGCCCAAATTCCACTCAGATACCAAGTATCATGAATGTAGGGCATACTGTTTCTGAAATTAGATTCAGATAAAAATAAATATCATGGATGGCGAATGACAAAGACAGTAGACTGGCTTGTATCTCCCTGAATATTATTCAGGGCGAGACAGAAATTAGAAGCAAACAAAGTGAGCAATAACATAATACACATCTCAACTTTTGCTTTTCTTTGGTAGCAAATTCATGGTTTATTTCTTGGTTTTTACAAAAATACATTATAAAAATATAACATTTTACATTAATATTCATAAAATGAAACTACTCCCAATACAACAGCATCAATTCATTTCTTATATAAACCCTACAAAGATATACATTTTCCAAAAGTTTCAGCTACATGGACACATTGTTTCATCAGCAGGTCATATGTTAACAATGCTATATACAGTTCTTATCAAACAGGTGAAAACAAAATTGATGTAAATGTTGCTGACAATAGTCTGAATTCATAAAAGTAGCATTTGCTTTAAATTAGTTTTATTTGAATTTCTATCCATATATGAATAGAAATTCAAATATATTTATGTCAGGTTTATGTATATATCAGAGATGTAACACATGAACAATCAAATTTCCTGAAATACCAAAAAATCTGATTCAAACGGAGCAGTTTTTTCTATTCATTTGTACTTGGTTTAATTTCCTGAAAATAAAAATATTTTGTGTAAATTTTCCTGAAAAGTTACATCCCTGATATATGGATAGAAATTTTAGTAAAAGTTGTTGAAAAAGCAATTGCTACTTTTACGAATACAACCTAGGAATTTGACTTGACAGCTTGTTTGGTTGAGTTGATCTTCATATACCAGGTGTTTCAGACCACATCTTCAGTAATGACACAGGATAAAAATTCTGTGAGAGAGAGAAAAAAATTACTGATACTTGTATTAATCAGTGATAACTGAAGATTTATTCTTTACTTTCACTACATATACCATCGACAGTAATAAATGAGAGAAGAAAATGATGGCCATCCTGCCCATGCCCTTGGCCATACCATTTAATTACCAGGCCACTGAATTTCCACACCTTCTCAGACATTCAACAGTTTCCTTCACAGCTGAGGCCAATATTTCATGACAGGAATAAGTATCCTACCTGTACACCTACACAATATTCATTTTAAAGCCTAGTTTTACTAACACAATTTGTCCCATAATTGGCTGTCCATCTGTAGTTGATCGTGGAATTTTACTGAAAAGAAATTATGTATTATGGCAGATAGCATTTTCCTGATTTAAATACCATAATTTCAATTGTTTGCAAATCATGACAACAGATGAATAAACAAATTCCCCAATCAGCTAAATAGATAGCAAATCTTGGAAGGTGTAACAAATCATGAAAGTGAGAACTTGTAACCATATCAACCAAAGTTAATGGTAACTTCATAACATTATATAAACCCAACTTTAATTGTACTAATTGATCTAAGAATCACTATTTTGCACTAATTTTGAACCATCACGGTAATCCTAAATTTCCACATCAAAGTGAATTTACCATTTCCCATCAGGCTGACATTTCAAAGAGGAAACACACATCTTTCACCAAGACATTTCAACACTTGAAAACCAAAATCATCCGTAACACATGAATGTCAGTACCATCAACATTTTAAGACACTTCAAATAAAACCATCTATAAATAATGCAGGGTATTTGGCAAATACTGTGCAGGTCCATTCACAAGCTCTTGTTAGTTGGGTTTGATGCAAACAAATTTTAGTGGGAAAAATTCAGGGGTCCCTTTTGCACTTGAAATCTTTTCAGGGTCCCCTTTTTTCCTCTAGAAAAATAAATTACAACCCAACAGAAAATCATACGGATTCAATTTTCAGTAGTAAAATTAAGGTGATTTAGGTGTCAGAAATTGTAAGGGGGCCCCTTTTACATCAGACCCGCCCCCCACAAGTGTTAGTGAACGGTCCCTTATGGAAATGTGTTGGTGTTAAATGCTTAAATAATTAAGGACTGACTGACTAACTTAAGGGAAACTCAGTCTATGACCAACAAGAGTTTCATAATAGTGAACAGGTAATGTAGCTTCACTTTGGCTGTGATCACGTAGAAATGAACGATATACAGAATTTGTTATACACTCCTGGGGGAGGCACTCGCATTTGAAATGGATAGGGATTATCCCCATCACTAAAAATATGAGTGCTTCCCCCGAGAGTGTATAGCGTATACCGTGTTCTTCTAAGAGATCACAGCCTGATGATGCTTTCATACTTATTGTCACTTTGCAGCTTTGTAGGCTCTGTCGCTTGCTTCCTTTTACACTTTTGTTGCTTTGCAATTTTGTCGCTTTTCAGATTTGCCGCTTTATGTCGCTCTGAAAGTTGAATTCATTTCAACTCAAAAATTCTTGTCGCGCAACAAAATTTTGCCGATATCGATTATCTCAGCAACATGTAGCTTTGCGGCTACGACAACTGGAAGCGGCAAGTTATTGCAAAAAATATACGTCACACAGCGACAAAGCTGCAAAACTAAACGAGTATGAAAGCAGCATTAGTGCACACCGATATGCTTTACCAAGTTCTTGCTTCCCTCCCTCTTCTCCATGCAGGTACTCTGGTTTTGTTCATGCATGTGAAAAGGGTATAAATTTGACAGAGACCATCAAGGAAAGTCTTGGCAAACACTGATGATAATTCTTAAGGGTACGAGGAATCCATATGCTCAGGAAAATGTGAATCCTAACTATTTTTCAATCATGAAAAGATAAATAGTTCCCACTGCCTTTGCGGGGACTCTAACCATGAATTATGGCTGGGGTTAGTCATGCATTACGAAGCGAGAGATCTACCGCTGAGCTATAAAGGCAGCGTTGAGTTCGTGAACTAAAATCTAAAACATAAACATTAGAATGCCGTATTTTTCTTTTGTTTACATAAAAATTGCAATTTTTGCCTCATTGGAATGCTCAATTTGTAAGTAAATTATGCGAATGCGTATATCAGACAAAATGTAGATAATGTAGATACTTAAAACAGGCAATTCACAGCTCAAAGAGGCCAAACTCAGAGTCGTAATTCAAGTCCGTATTTTTGGACAAAACAACCCGGGTTTGTTACATTATCATTCAAAATCAACACAACATATATTTATAAAATATTATTTGTAATTCAATAAAAAGTATCAAGCCTACAATCTGTCAAAAATTTGAAAACAGGCGAATCGTACGAACATCATAAAATTTGAAGGTTTCGGCGAAAAAGGTGTTAATTTTTCGAAGTAGTTTATTGACGTAATTTTGACCTTGATAATGGACGTGAAATCACTAGTAAAGTCTCATGTATAAACTTGAGACTCGTATTTCATATGTACGCCAAAAATTGTGATATTCTGATATGTGTAAGTAGGTAAAAAGTTGCAGTAAAGATGCCGTTGGCAAAAATGGCACCCATTTAGGGACCGTAGCCTTAAAGTTTCTTTAATCCATTTTTGTTCATAATGTAAAACATTTGTAATATGTTTCCTATTTCCTCAATATAAAATCCCTAAACACAAAATCACTTCTACCTGGTTAATATTAATTTAGATAAATATCACAGAAGCTCATATGTTTCACCAATTTCATATATCAACAGAAAACTTAAAATGTGACTGAAAAGTTTCAATTTGCTGCTCCTTTAAAAGCAGACAGTAAACCAACAGAGTTGCATTGATGCATCCATGCATCAGTCGTGCCTCATTTCCATCCATATAACTACTGTCTCACACCATTTCCATTCACAAACAGATAATGCCTGTCACACATTTCCTGTCGCTTTACAATCCTAACATTTCATGACAAATTTAACCAATTTCCACAAGTTAACACTTTTATGAAGCTTATTGATCTTTTTGCAACCCACACAATTTTCTTTCTTATCACTTCTCAAAGTTTCCTGAATATACCTTCATCGCATCAGGATATGAAATTACAGAAACAAGTAATATTTTTAATCTTTAAAGGTCTGCCCTTCTCAATTATTTCAAACATCATTTAGCTTTGCAAACCCTGGAATAGAAAATCAAGAAAATGGCCAAAGTATGGCATGGCATTGCTGGTCTGAGTTAAAATTGGCATTTTTATGTTGGAATTTCCCTGGATATATTTTTGAAGGGAAAATGGGTCCTGATAAAATATAACAGGTGTAAAACTGTCGGCTAGGTCCTGGTTCGAAACCCATCTACATCTGATTAGAAATGGGCATTTTTATGTAGGCACTCCCATTTGAAGGAAAATAGGTTAGGGATGCATGAAAAATTAGGTGCGGTCCGAGTGAAAATGGGCATTTTTATGTTGGCATTTCTCAGGATATATTTTTGAAGGGAAAATGAGTTAGGGTTAACAAACATATCCTGATAAAATACAACAGGTGTAATACTGTGGGCTAGGTCCCTGGTTCGAAACCCATCTACATCTGATTGGAAATGGGCATTTTTATGTAGGCACTCCTATTTGAAGGAAAATAGGTTAGGGATGCATGAAAAAATCCTGACGAAATACAACAATACAGGTTTAAAACTACATTAATTGCTAATCCAACCAATAATTGCCCTTAGTAAACTGGATGACTTATAAATGACATCGTGCTTCATAACTTACATGCCCAAAAAGCTCTTAAAGGGAACACAAATTCTATACTTGTCTTAAAAGTGTCACTTTACTTGAACATCAAGCATCCATGTTTACACATCAAACTGCCGAGTCACATCCTTTCTAACCCTATTGCATCGTTAAACAAAGCTCCTCACACTGTCCCTGTTTCCTGTCCCAGACTAAGAGCAACACATCAAGTCATGTACTGACATATCCTATCTATGACACAGCTATCATCATTTATATGGGTCCTTGTCAAATAGCACCTTGTCCTATAGATTTGACCCAGAATGGAAACATACTTCTCTATACAGGTGCTGGACATTGTCTTGAGGGTACTCGACTTGAGTTTTGATGGGGATGTGCACCTTGGGTTTCAGATCCCCCCTGGGACACATCTCTGTGATCTAGTCATGCTCTGACATATCCTATCTATGACACAGCTATCATCATTTATATGGGTCCTTGTCAAAATGCACCTTTTCCTATAGATTTGACCCAGAATGGAAACACACTTCTTTATACAGGTGCTGGACATTGTCTCGGGGGTACTCCACTTGGGTTTGGATGGGGATGTGAACCTTCGGTCTTAGAAGCCACACACATCCCCGGACACATTCCTGTGATCAAGTCATGTACTGACATATCCTATCTATGACACAGCTATCATCATTTATATGGGTCCTTGTCAAATAGCACCTTTTCATATAGATTTGACCCAGAATGGAAACACACTTCTTTATACAAGTGCTGGACATTGTCTCGGGGGTACTCAACTTGGGTTTGGATGGGGATGTGCCCCTTGGGTTTCAGATCCCCCCGGGACACATCCCTGTGATCTAGTCATGCACTGACATATCCTATCTATATCACAGCTATCATTTATATGTGTCCTTGTTTAAATAGCACATTTTCTTCTAGATTTGACCTAAAGTGGAAACATATTTCTTTCAAACAGGTGCTGGACATAGTCCTCAGGGTACTAAGCCTTTGGTTTGGACAGAGATGTGCAAATTGGGTCTCGGAACCAATACCCATCCATAATGACGGTTTTTCGATAAGTTACCTATATTTAACAAAAGTGCTGAAGGTCTGCCACATGCCCGTTAGTGGTAAAGGAGGGGGACGGTCCATATTGACCCAATACAAGAAAAGATCTTTTACAAAAGAATTTATGTTAAAACTTTGGAACATATAAAATACTTCAAAAGAAAAAAGAAACAAAGAATAAAATCCAAAAATTTTCAAAATTGCTATCGAAAAACCAATTTGTCTTGTTTGGGAAAAAATTCCTGGCAAAAATTCAAAAACTCATTTCCCAGAGGAAATGTTCAATGAAATTTGGCTCATATTTGTAACAAATACATTCCTGAAATAAAATGTGGGGGTAAAAACCTTATTCGGTTACAATTTTATGGGCAAAACAAATTTGAAGAGCACATTAATGCTAAATAGCACAAGATTGATATAATTTTGGGATTCACAATTCCAGAAAAGTTCACAATTTTTACTTAACTTTGCTCTTAAAACCACCTGATAAGACAAAATTTGTATAAAACAGATATATGGATATTCTTGTATCAAACATAATATCATTTATCATCTAGTCAGTTTCAAATGGATAATTGCAAGTTTAGGATATCAACTTGGGTTTGAACCTATTGGCAGTTTCCTTTTAAGTAGCCCAGCATTTTCAGAGTTCAACCTGTCGTGTAAGATTGGTTATATTAGCCATCAAAATGTTCACAATGTATAAGGAATGTATTCAGCCACCAATATCCACAGGAGGGGGTTGACGTAGTAAAGAATATACCTAATATACAGTATCCTGAGATATGACACTCTACAGGGTTAGTTTTTCGCGAAAAATCCTGAAACATTGGCATCCCAAAATCTTAAACATTGGTTAAAAAAAGTGCAAATTATACAAAAAAATGTAGAATCATTAATAAATTCTCTTACCACTGTTTGTAACTATAACTCAAACCAAGCACTGACAATCAAAGATGCAGCTACAAAAGTACTTTTTATAAAGATAAAACTTCGATATACATCAATTAGTCTAGACATTCTCATAAACTCCAAACCTAACAAGACAAAAAAGTAAGGATTCCCTACATATAGCCAACTTAACTCCCTATGCACTTTTCTTAGATATTGATGTCCACTATAAAGCATTAAAAGCCATTTCTAGCACCCTGGATGCAGTTGAGACAATCAATAAACATTAACTAACCATTTCCATTTCAAACAAGCTTGGCACATATCATCATACCTGGATTTTTGTCACAGTAATACAGTTAAAGTAATAGTCATTGGACAAATTAATATCATTCCAAACTTTTGCAAGACATTTTGACATTTCTGCATCATTTGAAGTGTAAGCGTTAATAATAACAACATATAAAGTGTAATTCTCAAATTCACCTCATATTTATCAAATTGGATTTTCTTTAATTTGACATATCAAATATTGTTGTTGGTAATAAAAATATTGCTCTCTAGATACGAGGGAAAATAAGTAAAACTTACAAAACAATACAATACATTTAACCCTCGTCTAACCAAGCCTTTTTTTGTAACACGTCTAACCCCCCAACCCCCCAACCCCTAAATTTTTGGAATGGAACCCCCTATGAACTTGGTTTTGCTATCAATAGATATGTATTGTCCTCCCCTATCCAACGATACCAAGATCACAAAAATCGGCCAAGGCGTTACGTAATTATGACGTCATAAAGGTCGAAAATCAGAAAAATCTGAATTTTGGCACAATTGGCCACCAAAATCAAATTTTTCTAAATAATGGAATTTCATCGGATTTTTTGCATATAATGAAGGGAAATGACAATTCTAATATGCCCTGCAAGTTTCAGCCTCATAGCATGCGTATTTTTTCAAAATGGCGATTTAAAATTGTCAAAAATGTCGCTGGGTTGCAACAACCCCCCCCCCCCCTACACCCCAACTTTGACGGCCCACCCTAACCCCACCTTAGGTGGTACCCCCCTAATTTTTTCATCAAAATGACCGCAAAGGATGTAAAAGAGATTACCCAAAAGCCTGGGGTCGGTTGCTTTTGCGTTTTTATGCTACGGGGAAAAAACCTTAGGGGGGTTGCAACAACCCCCCCTGGTTAGACGAGGGTTAAAGATGTTCTGTATATAAAATTGTATTCATTGGCAATTGATCTTTACAAACAAATCTGAATATCAAACAGCAATTCAATTCAACAGTGCAAGGTGTGTTTTTTTTCTTTACAAAAGGTTGGCAAGAAAATATGACAAAATGTGATGTACTTAAGCGCAATGACTTGGATATCAGTCAGATTCAATGTGCGCTTTCAACCACAACTGTACACAACATATGGAAAGCCACCTTTTTTCAGAAAAAACCCAGCGCTATCAATAGCTATCAAGTAATTCTGAAATAATCTGATAATAATGTTTGTATATAGCAGTAATCTTGTTACCAATACAGATAGCAAAGTGATATCTTCATACTGATTGTGTTGAAATTAGGCCAAAGTGCTGGAAATTGATCAAATAAAGTACACGCAATGTGCATAGGTTATTAAAAGTTCATGGTGTTTGCTTTAGCAGGTGTAATGACATTAGATCATTGAAGATAACATGTTTATTATCTTGTGTTACGCCAAATTGACACTGAAGAGAATATCTGTGGTGCCATCAAATTAAATGAATCGAAAGTTATATTTTAAAATGCAAGGAAAACGCAAGTACATAATCTTTTTTTTTATCATATCGAATTGAAAATGTTCCATAGACTGTTTGCAAAATGTACAAACAATTTCAAAATGAAATGCAGTGTTAATGTTAAAGAGTATAACATTTAGAATTTATAGAAACTGCATAAAAATAGGTATTAACAGTTAAAACTGTGTTATTGCAGAAAGTGTAGGAAAATAAAGAATTTTAGTAAAATTGCAGAAAGTTTAGACTTCTGAAAATGGACTAAAAGTTACAATTGTACCGTGAAATTCAAAGCTTTGTGCATGGTTTAGCCTACTACTGTGGACAGAAACTCAATAGCACATCAGGTTTTGCTCAAAAACATGGTGTTACCACAAGACCAAAAACTGATTTGCTGACCAGACGTAAAATGTAACATACATTCATTATAAATCATCAGTGGTAATAAATTGTAACAAGTTCTCAACCAAATAGTCACGATTAAGTTTCAGAAGTAGGAGTTTCACCACTTGCAAATAGTTTACAATTCAAAATATAAGAGAGAAACCTAAAACCCCACCCATAAATATGCCAATCTGATGGATTTATCTGATTTGACATTGAAATTTGGTTCATTTTGTAACCTTGTCTTTTTGATTGCAGATTTCTTGTCTAGACCCCTGTACCACAAGCAATTAAGCTTACATGACAATTGTGATTACACTCACTTCTCATTACATAATCCCAACCCTAATCAGATTCTAGCTCCTATATTTAGGCCTGGATTCTAAGTGATATAGGCTATATGGAAATCAAATATTATGACTAGACTAATTGTCATTAATCTTTTGACTCCGTACCCCGAGGTTTATCTTACTGTTTCTGATGGAATTTTGCCAAAGCTTGGGGCCTGAGGAAAATGGGACTATTTGAGATCAAAACAAGTGCACCCTGCATGCTAAAAATAGACATAAGACAATGGGAACTGTTGCTTCTTGAATTTTAAAATACACTTGGATAAAGTAACATCATATATACTAATAACTATGAGACAGAAGTAAATGAGCTCAATTAAACAGAGTTCAATATAAACTCTATAACTGAAACCAACCAAGCAAAAATGCTAGTCTCCCCAATCTATTGCGACCAGAATATGCGCCCTTGCATCTATATGGAACCCCAAATGGTCACATAAGTCACAACCATAACCCTGTCCACGTTCTTAACCTGCACAGACATCTGTACCGCACTTCACACCCCTCCCTGCTTTATCCCAAAGAGCACAAAACTAGTGCCCAAGTACCTGGGGACTAGAGTAACAACTGACAAGCGCATTAATAACATGTTATCATTATCCCAATCATAAATTAAAAATCCAAGACACGCAAAATCACCTAAAAATAAAACGTTCAACCAAAAAGGGAGCTATAGTCCACTGATGAAAACCTTTTCACATTTACGCATCTTGTATACCGAGGTTAAAGTTCATACGCAACTGGCCCGATACTCCCGAGCTCACATGATTTGAGTTCTGTTACTGTATGACTTGATGATCGATTTGATTGGTTTGATGTTCACGCATAGTGCCATTTGGAACGAAAAGGATTTTTTTTTCAGGGTACTATAGAATACAATATTGGATTTTTTGATATATCTTTCATTATCCCACTGTTAATTCCTTATAGCACACATTGAGATCATTTGATGAGTGTGTGCGCCTTATAAGAACCTTCCATTACTATTATTATTATTATGTTTGCTGATCCCATTTCTTGACATTTCTACCCTATATTGGCTTTGAGATCGGTCCATCAACAGCACCACCTGTATAGCGTGTCTTTCATTTCTAATCACATCACAGGATACCCAACACAGCATACGCACCAAATTTGGAGGCTATTTTGTAACATTGGACATCCTGCAACACTGAGATACACACCAGTCATAATACATCTAGGTAATCAGTCGCGACATATTTATATCTTGTGTATAGAATCAAAAGTCAAAGTTAGGACCTGTTAATATGTGATCAATCAACATTAAGACAATTAAAGCTATAGGATTTGCTATGTACATCTCTCGTTATTACAGATAATCAAGGTTTCATGCCAGAGGCCAGGGATGGGCAATGCACACAATGACAGATAGAAATGAAAAGCTTATTGCAGTAAAACTTTGTTATAACCAAATCTGATTATAAGAAAATCCCTGGTATGAACAACTATTCTTCCTTTACCATTATACAAATTTATATGTAATTTTTTGGGAACCCTAATAAGACAAATTTTGGACAAAAAGAACTAATTCCTCTGACCTCAGAAACATTGTTATAATAAGTTTCTGGTGGGTTGGGGAGGATGGGTAGTACTCAAATATAAAAAGTAAAGGTAAAGGGAATGGCCTGTCTTTCACTGGTCGAAGTGCCCATCTCTCTTACGAAGCATTTGGGCCAGACCGCACGTTGAGATTCTAAAGTCCGGGCCACACACTCCTGTCCATCCCAAAGTTGAGTACATTCCAGGTTTCTACTTCCTATTTCTGTTATTCAAGCCAAGATGGACTGCACTGTTTTCTTAACATAATTCTCTATTATTCTGTTCACAGGCCCATTACGATGTCATCACTAATCAGCCCAGACACATCTATAAGACATATCGAAACAAAAGGGTGTCCGCATCATGTCCCCTGCACTAAATCACTCAACACTGTGACACGATAACAGCATTTTAGAAATGCCTTTCATAATGAAAAAAAATAATCAGTCTTTGACAAGCTTGAATTTATACAAAGCAAAGTCAGATCGCTTTTCCTGTACGTATGAAGTCACTCAACACAACGACCTGATCAGTAACTCAAACAACTTCCCCTAACAATGTAATAATTATGTGCAATAGGTTTTATCTGATCAAAAATGCACACTATGTATCTAATTCAGTCATATTCTACTATGTTATTGAAAACTTGATAACCTAATACCAGGGCACAAAATTATAATTTTTTTCCTCAGGAGCAAATTTTTGAAGCTCAAAGTTTCCTCAATTAGCTCGTATTTATTTTTTCTCATGAAAGCACAATTTCCTCAATTTCTTCTGTTGCTTCCTGCGAGCAGTGCACCCCGTTCCCGCACAATTTGCTGCCCTGCCTAATACTGTAAACTACAGATTGTATTTGCTTGCCTTTTCATTAATAAGTCGTCAATAAGTTTTATTATTTCAGCTTATATTAGCAAAGACAGGGCATGGGCTAAATTGAAGATAAGCATTCATCTAACTTCATACTCTTATATGCCACCTTAAATAAATGCAAATGCGATTGTGAGTGGGTTTACACTTAAAACCAAAAGTGTTATAAACAGAAAATAAAAATTCTTGGACAATGTAAACAAAAATCCAGGGTAGGGGTTGAATTTACAAACAATGGGGCCCTGCACTCTGGATTACTCTTTACACTATCCAATAATTTATTGCTTGACTATTATAATAGTGTTCATGTTGAAGAGTTGCACCAGATATCAAACTCACAGCTTAAGTGGGATACTGAAAAGGAATTTTATTATACTATGTGACCCCTAATATCTGACAATTCTTGAAAAAAATTTAACACAAACTTTGTAGCATGTGCAAAATTAATAATCTATATCACAACATTGAATTTGGGAGGTAACATATAACTGCAAACTTTAGGTAATATAATTCTTTTGAAGAAAGACATTAATTAGCTAACTTTTAAGGTCTACATTAGGCCTAAACTGTAGATGACATTTACCAAAGGAAGTTGGTCGTTCCTTGCACTTCCATGTTAAGCCGTCAATGTATATTATGATAATGATAAACCCTTTTAATCTTGAAATTTTAGATCTACCGAAATTAGAACATGTCAACATCAGAAATGTCAGTTTAGGCGTAGGCCTATGAAAAGAGGAGATATTTCCAAATTTAACACGGGAGTGCTGTTGTTTTTCATCTTTTTCCTCAAAAGAATTTTAAAATTTCAATTGTCCTGATGAGTAAATGGCTTGATAATATCCATACTGTTTTACTGAGTTTTGATATTATCTTAACAATTTGAGATGTGCTCCCAAGCAAAAAATAATAAGTTGAAAATTATAAATTGAGTATATTACATATTTGAATTCATTATATTCTAAGCTTTTGAATGATGTCATACCTTCTTTTTAATTTTTCAATATATATACAAGCGAGTCAAAGGAATTACGATTAGCCGGGAATTGAGTGTAAAATTGTTAAGATTACAGTAGCAAAATATGATCAATTAACTCAGGGGTGTGAGAGTCATGTGATAAAACAAGCTGAAAATGAAAGAAAAAGCTCAAATTAGGACTCTTTTGAAGGCATTAAAAAAGCTAAAATCAGCTTAAAAGCTGAACTCTCACACCCCTGTTAACCATAATCAATTATCAGTTTTCAAAACTTTGGACATAGTTAAAAGGAAATTAATGTATGTGTTTTACATGAAAAAACAAAAATTGACTTCTCCACATTTTTATCCCTTTAAAAGTTGATCATTTAAACTATTAATTCATAACTTTCCTCTCATTTTGTGAGGATAAGGCCTCACTTAGTAAATCAATTCACTTTGATTTTCCAAAACTGTGTGCACAATGTCAGATAGGGAAAATGTCTGCAACACTTCCATGTGAAAAATTAATGAAGACTTGTGTATTAAAATTAGAAGATTTGCTTAAAAAACATTACTCATTAAACATTGTAAACTTGGTTTAAAATGATTTCCCTAGGCGCCTTAAATGTGTACAAAGTAAAATTACCATCAGTTATGGCCTATATTGATAACCTAGAATGTAGCCGATCAATTACATCAATCAACAATCACCACATGGTACAGTAATTCAAACCATCCTACATACACACCCAGTTTTTCAAATTATTTTTAAAACCAAAACTATGCAGTACATTAAAATATGAATTGAACATTAAAAACAGGTTGTGGCATCCCATGTGTGACCGTCCACAACAAACCTCCAGAAAAGTTGGTCCTGGTCAATTTTATTTTATCTCAGATTCCAAAAGAATATATTTTTAGTTTTAAAATGATACTGGTTTGTAAAATGATACTGGATTCAAGTTCATACAACACCTAGGAAGTGGAGTATTGATTCATCCATGCAAAACATGTCAGACTACCTGAGAAAACTTGCATTAAAGTTTTTTTTACAATGCACATTTCTCATCGAACTATGCTTAGAAAATGTTGGTTTTAAATATTTGGGAGTTGAAATGACAGTTGATATCTTGAAAGAGGTTAAAAGGCATAAACATTTAAAAACTGCAAACATTTTAATTTCTTCAGAATCAAGGAATTTTTATAGGGGAATCGGGATATGCCGCCATCTTGTGTCGCTCATGGAGAAGAGTTATTGTACCTCTGGATAAGTTCAGAATAACTCACCCTCCATGAGCGACAATCCAAGATGGCTGCCTTCCAATAGGATTTAACCGGCAGTCAAATCAAAATGGCGCAAATCCCCATTCCCCTATACAAATTGGTCAGAATATAACTTTTACATGTATTTAGCCCTGTATCTTAAAATAAAAAATGCAAACTTTATCGGAGGCTCATGGTTAATGGTCACATATACCGGTCACATATACCTTTTAACAACTTAATGATGATGAATCCATAGGACTTACTTATATGTTCTTGGTTAGAGAAATATTTGTTTACTTTTGAAAAATCAAGTTTAGTCTATAAGACTTACAAGTTAAATTTATATCTGATACAAAATATATTCAGCAAATATTGAACGGTATGTTTAATCCATAGAATTTACAAAAAAATTCTGCTTTAAAGATACCATTTCAACAAGTTACAGGTCTAAAAACCATATCATCATAAATCTGCAAATATTACCTTAGTTTGAACTGCAAATTTAGATCTTCAAGTCTTATATGTGCCCAGTCATATCTAAAGGTACCTTAAGGATCCTAAAATCAAAATTGATTTTTTTGGTCTCATCTGAAAGTTGAAAGTTTAAGCTTTAAAATGACACCTTGCTTTTGGTTATTGGATGTTCAGTTGCAAAGTTACATCCAAATTTGTAAAAGGAATCGGGCTGAATCGGAAAACTATAGTTCTGAGAAAATCAAGTTTTAAGTTTTTGTACTGAGTAAAACTTGAATGGAGGGAGGATTTTTATCTTGGTTTTAACACATTTTTCTTATGTTTTGGATGTTGGAACCTGATATATATTATAGAATACACTACAAAGGTAATGTTTCGGATGAAATTAGAAATTTGACCTTGGACGTGATTGTTGACTATACTCAGCTTCAATGGACCGTATCTCGTAATATAATATGCCAACCTTAAGGGACCTTTAGATATGACAGGGCACATATTTTTATACATGAATCTTGAGCTCACAAGACTAACAGTAATGACAGTTCACTTTGGCGTACAGTCATCAGTTATCTCCAGGCAACCTGCTTTGACAGGAAATTGAATACATTAATAGCATACAATAGCCCTCATTGTCATCATCATCACATCATAATGTTTTCATACAAACACAATGGCAAGGAACCTGTTACAAATATGGCAAGTGTAAAAAGTTCATGGAAAACACAATTTGTTTGCTGATGAGTTATCGATCATGACAAGTCTGTAATCCTGACCCGGAGCTGTAAACTCAAACACAGGATATGCATTATCATCTCATACAATATATCTATGTGAGATTTTAAATCTCAAATTTACATGAATCAGTTATTGCAAGTGAACTTGAATGTACAGCATAGACATAATAAATTATAATGTAAGTAATAAACAGTCAATTTAACCTAAAATAACTCAGTACATGAGATAACTGTTCAGGAAATGACAAAAAGTATCTTTTTTAGTCATGAAAAAGTAAAGTTAACATCAAAGCATATGTGGCATTTTTAAACATTTGAACCGTAAGCCTCAGAAACTTCATTTTCGGGCCCACTCCAAAAATTAAAAGAAAGGGGAAAAAAAAGGGGAAAAATTATGTGTATTTTTTAATTGTGGGAAATCAAAAACGAAACATCCATTTTGCTATCTGTGATTCAGTCACAGTCACTGCAATAGGTTGGTGTTTTGAGAGAGAGTTAGCGGTAAATAGCAACAAGTTTTACTCTTGGGAAAATGTACCTCTCTTGTTTTCAAAAATATGCAATGGGAAACATACTGTAGTCCCTATGAGCTAGCAATACATCACCTGACATACTTTTCACTACAGACGAACAACAAAAGATGTTGACAGTTTATATTTATGCAAATTTATTATTTTTTGTCTGACGATTATTAATAAAAAAAGCTAACAAATTGGGCTCAGTTATGCGACAAGCGACTCCATATACTTATGCCGCAAGGTATGCAAGACAAACCTTTTTTTCTTGGCCTAGCAAAATTTCTGGATTCTTTTTGTATGGAAAAATTTTAACTTGGTATGTTCTTTTGTTAATGGAATTAGTGCTATTCATGGTCTTGTTTATGATTCGCTACCTTGACCAACTTATAATTATTTTTTTTCAAAAAGAGGTTATACAGTGACCAATTCTTTATGATTGGTAATGCCAAATCTAGTTTATTCTACAAACTTATTCCATTTATATATAGCATCTAATAAGGCAGCTAAAGGATGTGTTCCATATATGCATTCGAGGGGGTATCAAAAAGTTTTAAACTTTAACCAAAAATAGAGCTAGCAACAAAATTTTATTACGAGATACTTAAGGCATCTTTGCAAAGTCAATGTACAAAGTAACACATTTCTCCCATTTTTAACTGACTGTCCACAGACCGTTCTTGTAGTGATACTCTCTATTGAAAAAATCTTGGTTTTTATTTCAATGAAAATCAACATTTTCAGGTCAGCCATGCTTTACTAAGTCATTGAGACATCATTCATTGACCGAGTTCCATAATTTTGGTATCAATGGAAAGAGGAAACCCCAACCTTTACTATGGTATCAAACAACTAAACTTTGATCATATCATTAAGATTTGCTTGGCTCTATAACCCTTCAAATGCAGGGACTTAATTATGGCGCATGTCTTAATTTCCTCCATGCAGCTTATGTGATAAGCAGGTAGGTAGATGACATCAATTGCCATCTGTAAAGAAAGTCAATCTACTTATGAGACTATTTCTGCACCATAATGTACATACAGATGAGTGACTATTCTGACAAAATTTAATTGATATAGCTCCATCCCTTCTAGGTAAAGTTAAAAACGTTTTGATACCTCGTAAAATGGGTAGGACAGCTAGGATTCCATAGGCTTAGGCTCTTTATTGGTTTTCCCAAATATATATATGACTATGCGCTAATACATGACACATTATTTCTAATAACCACAAACATACTTGCATCATTCACCTTAAAAGCAGCTCATGAACTGAGTATATTTTGGGAAACTTATCCTTCCAATTTAAAGCATACACCACAAAAAATATCAAGAATTTTTATCAATGAGCACAATCCAATCCTCATTTATAAACGAGAGGTAAATTGAAGTTGTAACGCAGTTCATACAAGACAAAATAATGCAAAAAATTATGCCTAAGTTATAGTACTGATGTTAGTGAAAACAAAATATTTTACATGAAATGATGCTGTTGTACCGGGCAATACATTACTCTAGTTAAGACAATTTCTTTAGATTTATAAAATGTGCTGCATTTATACGATCATCACTTCTAAGTTTACGGTCTACATTCCTCCTGAGCATTCTTTAACCACATTAACACACACAAAATCATGGTCTCTAAAACCCTAAGACCTTTTTTTATATGTGTACACATCTGAAAATTAAAAATTCGAGAACATAAGTACAACACAAAGCAAAATAATTCATTAATATGAGAAACGTAAAACAATATTTCTTTTTTTATGATTTGAAAACTTATTTGGTTCTCAAAATCGGTAAATATGGGCAGATCCTATTCTTTCTTACGAGAATTCATATGAGAGATGTGAGCTTTCGATTCTCTGGCAAGTGTTTTCTTCAGAGCTGAAGATGATACTTGCCAGAGTAAGTATGACACTGGGATGATGTTACATAGTTGACAACAACTCTGACATAAGGACTGATGTACAAATGCAAATCGGAAACTTTGGGGTCACCTGTAGAAAAATTGGCACTCTAAAATGAATGCATGTGCATGTGGGGAAAGAATAGGTTTTACTCATAATTCACAAGGGTAAAACCATATCAGCTAGCCTATGAGATGAGAACTATCACCATATGATTGCAGCTGTATGTTTATAAAGTACACCTTATACCTTCAATTCTGCCAAAATGGTGTACACAATGAATAACACTCCACCTAAAATTGTATCAGTCTTTGTCTGAATCCCAACTGCTAACACCCTTATGGTTTTCATCACTTGACAACATCGCTTGGTAGGCAGTGTTTACACACACTACGAGAATGCTATACATTATATGACTGAGTATCGAGCGATAAGCTTTATTGCTGATCCATTGATTATTGGATTCTGATGCATTGTGGGAATGAAAAGGACTCAAAATTTGCTGAAATTTGAGCCCTTTTCATTCCCACAATGCATCAGAATCCAATAATCAATGGATCAGCAATATAGTTTATGTTGCAGTGATGAAATTGATTGACTCTGAACGCACCAATAGTGAAATTGAAATTGGTGAAATTATACTCAGATGAAGCTCAAAAATGCATTATCATAACATTATCCTCCAGTGAGAGATGCCAATTAAATGACGTCTATTCTGACTTCTAAGACAAGGATAAGTGTCAAACAGCATAGCTCAGAACTATTTAAGGTCTTATGGAATTCTGTCTGTATAAATCACGATACTGGAGTTTAACTAGTGATCTCAACGTAAAATCTGGTAGACCTCAAATATTTTGGCTGATTATTCCAAGAACAAAAGTAATTTACATCAGGGTCAAATAACCAACTTAAAGTGGAGACAGGAGTCATACTAAACAACATGTCCTCACCCTTGACCAAATTTAAGGATCAAATGATCCCTAACACAATCTGGGTCTCCAAAATATAGGGTGACAAACCAGTCAAAAATGAAAGGTACACAAACAAATTAAGTGTTGAGAACTGTAAGCTTAACTCCAGTATTATAAATTCAGCACTTCATTGTTGAGGACACAGTCACCCATAAAACAAATTCATCAGTTATAGAAATCAAACCTCATATATCATTTTCTTCCTGTATATAACAAATAACCTGAAAAGAAGATCATATTGTCACAAATTCAAATCATAAAATATAAACATTATAGCATATATGACTACACAACACATATTATCATGATAATTCAAATGAATGTGTTAACAATATCATACGAACATTGTACATATACCTGAATAATAGTCTTTACAGATGATGAATTTTTTTCTGTATACGTAGCATGATGTGGAAGAACATGTGTCCCACCACAGCAATATGATGCAGTTGTCAGCTTCTTCATGTTGCTCATTGTAGCATTAGGTATTCAAACATGCTACAGAGTTGTTCATCGCTAATCAACAACGATGCATCCATGCGTCTGTTTTTTTTTTATCGCGGGGGGGTGTTTTTAGCCCCCCCGAGTGTGATAAAAATACGCCGACGCATCGGATGCAGAGTTGTTGATTAGCAATGAACAACTCTGTAGCATGTTTGAATACCTTTCAACAACGAAAATCTTCCTGAATATGTATAATTAAATTCTAAATGTTTTCAATTTAACAGATACTCATCTCAATAAAAATAAAGAAGAAGCTGAAACAAAATGCTAGTTTTTAAATGATAGTTGCTTTGTCGTTTTCAACTGTTCCCTAGCGCCAGTCCTTGCACTTACTCAACTTCCCGACGCGCGATGAACAGCGCGCCGATTTATGTGCACTGCGTAAACGCACCTCCGTGTACGCTGTGCCGTGCGTGACGCGCTTATTTGAATATCAACTGTGGATTCATCACAAATCAACAACGGTACGCTCCTGTATAAGAAGATACAGTGAGTTGTTGAATATCTGATGTATACTTATAAGTATGCTACAATCTTCTACAAAACTGTTGGGACACTTAATGATATTAAGCACTCCCCCCAACCCCGCTCCCCTTAATCAATGTTGAGTATTTTAGACATACGTGTACACAACATTGATTTAGGAGGGGCGGGAGAAGGAGGATTGGAAAAGTTTTGTAAACAGTAACAACTTTAAGTTTTCTACAAGATCACATAAGCAATTTTACATAGATAGCAAACATTTTTATTGTCATTGTGTGCATAACATAAGTGTCCCAACGAGCTTTGCAGAAGATTGTAGTAAACATAAGATATGCTACATTGAGCAACATGTAGGCGCCGACAACTGCATCCTTTTGCCGCGAAGGCTCACATATATCTATCCTCACACATATCTTCTTTCAGTTCTGGAATAGAGTGTTTAAGCACTCTACGTCATACTACATATGATTAAAATCTCAACATTAAAAATTCAAAACAATTTTAATCAACACCATTTAAAGTATTTTCTATGGTTACTTAACAGTGTTAAACAGTGTAAAAATACTCTCTTTACATACATACATACACTCTCCACTCTTTCCACTCACATAAGATAAAAAGAAAACATGTTATCATGCATATTGAATCAAACAGTTGAAACAAGTGCCCTTTTAGAATTTAATAAAGCAAAGGTGATATATAAAACTTCCTTTAGTTGTAACTGCTATGAAATACAAATATAAATACAATAAGGCCTTAAAAACAATGTTGACTTGCCCTTTGCGAAATTTAGGGTCGCTTTTTTTGGGGGGGGGGGGTGAACTTTTGCCTAATTCAACAGCGCATTTGGTAAAAATATCATGATATTTGGGTTGAATTTACAACTATATTCACAGTATGTTATATATTTGCATGGAACAAACATATATCTTGAATAATTAAAGCACAAAACGATGAAAATATTTATATAAACTATTTTGTTCAGTTTTTTGGTGTCCAATTTCAAGAAGAAAAAAAAAGAACCGACCGACTATCAATTTTTTTAGGCCTAATATGAGCATATCTTGCAAAATAATTTCATACAATTATCTGAATATAGTATTTGAGAGTGGTAACTTAACTTATCCAAGATTCATTGTCAAGCCTATGATGTAGGACCTAATGAGACGTGACAAATTTCTCCTTTCTTATTCAGGGATGATGCTGAAAAACCATCAGTAGACTTCACAAATGACCATGCATCTTGGATAAAAAGTGATATATTTGATATACAAAAACCAGAAAGAAATCCTATTGCCTTCATCCTGACTACAATGAATGGGAAATGGGTATACACATTTTTATTGAGTTTGAGATTCTTTTGATGTTTTGTGTGCTGCAGTGCATCATGTGAAACCATTTTTTTACTGTAGTGTTCAGGGGCGGATTTAGAGGGGAGGGGACGCAGCAGGCGTGCACCCCTTCTTATTTTGGTCGAGTAAAAAGAAGTCATCACTTTTCATTGATTTTAATCCTTGAATGTTCAACAACATATTTTTTCAGAGCAACACCTGACTTTGAGTAGGCGCCGAAGTGCTGTCAAAATGCGTCCCCTTCTTTTGATGACTTAAGCTGAATTCAGACTCGATGCAAATGCAAACACACTGAGCATGTGTACATAGGAGTTTGAGCAGTTCCAATCAATCAATATCAAAATGCAACATCGCTTGCGAAAACGCAATGGACTTGAAAAAAGCTGAACTTTCCATTGCGTTTTCATATTGTCAGCTGCCGCAGTCCGTTTCCGATTTTGAGTGTGAATTCATTCGTGGTGCCGTTTGAGGTGAAAATTATTGGAAATGCAACACCATTGCATTTTCAAGCATAAATTCAGGTTTATATGTTATACTCAATGATATTCAACAATGACTTGCACATATTTCATGACACATTGATGCTTCATTCAGCAGATTAAGTCCTCAGTATTTGCATCAGGAAGCATTGAGACACTTGATGAAATATTGAAGGTCAATTTATCATAGCTGTTAGGTTCCTATTTCTCCACTGAGGCAACACAAAAAAGAAACAATGTTAATTGATCAACTAGGCATCCATATTATAGAGCTGAGATTTTTGGATACTCTTGGAGCTAAAGATAACAAGAGACTAGTTTTGCATAATGTGGCTTAAAAGTACCCAATATATGGGCTTACAGAAAATCTATAAACCTTGAATTATGCAAAAAGCAATCAGACCTATTACGAGATCCATATCATATCCCTTGTATTCTACAACACTGTGAACTGGTGAGCTTGTAATGTGCAAGAGACTAGTAATGATTGATCGATTATAGGAAGGTTCTGCTAGGTGATACTATTTTACAAAATATTCAAATGATAGTCAATCAGGCGTTCTTCACTAGAAATCACTATAATAACATTTCAAATGTTTGTAACTTGTTCTTTGTAAAAACTACTGAAGAAAAAATCCCTACTTTGCTAAATGAGTCATAAACAGCCTTGACAAAGAGCGTAAATCATTACTGCTGGCAGAAAGCAACTAGGATTTATATAAATCAGATGGAACATGGACACTAATATGATTGGTCACATGTCAATCTGTTATCGACTTCAACCATTCATAGGACTTGTAAAAACTGAAAACATCTAACACACAAATCCAAACTTGACCGATGTAGACTTTGATAACATCACTACTGCCATGCCTATAGTGTCCTGTATCTAGCCCGATCCTAGACTTTCATGCCTTACATAATGGATTTCCTGGTGTCAATATAAAGGCATTAAAAGACCAGTAAATTGATTCAAGATTTAATCTGTCAAGGAAATTTACAAGGATATCTGTCAGATTTAGATGTTGTGAGAATATTGGAATAATTGAGAAGACAGATAGTGTATCAAAATTGACCTGGTGCTCTGCACGTCTCACATAGTAGTAATTTGTTCCTAGAAACACTACCACTGAATTTTTCATTCTCTGGAGAATGAAAAATTCAAAGCACAAATAATTGTCTGTATTTCTATAAATGTTTAAGTTTAACAAGAATGGTTATGGTTATTAGTCAGTAGTTGGAAGTACTTTCTAAAAATGCAATAAAATCAGGTGTTGAGGAAAGTTGAAACTTCACTTTGATGATCGTGGCTAATGCCTTTAATGTATTATTTCACTCATTTTTACTAATTAGAGTCACCTTTAAAACCTGCAGCCCGCAACCAATTTATATGGCTCCTCCCTCCACTCCCCCACCACCTGAAGAAAAACATGTCCAATCTGTAAAACAATCACTCAGATTTTTTTCTTGACTCTTCAACTGTTGAAAACCCAAGAAGCATTCTTGAAGGTGACGATACACACTATCCAAAAATATCTATTTTTCATACGATATATAGAGGAAGGTTGTTATCAATGTTCATGAATTGGCTAAATTTGTCATATAGCAAAAATGATTTTGAAAACTTGAAAAATTAGCCCAGACACACTTTGCACTTTCACAAGTTTAAAATACTTCAATTGAACACAGGGTGGAAACCAAATTGCAGTTTTCTCTTCAAATATAACAAACATATGTAACAATATTTCAACATGCCATTTCTGGACAAGCCGGTGCTAACATACAACTTATTCATTGCAAAACTCCCTCATGACATCATGCAAACATATATAGCATATAAGAAACTTCCCATTTTGGGTTCATAATAATGAGCAGCAGCTGAGTTTGGGTGAGAAAAACGAAAAGGGGAAAACCAGGGATAAGCATCGGTACGAGGTTAATACTCAAGTGTCATACCACAGGCTTATAGTAAGCGCTTATAATTAAGACATTATACATATACATCAAGCTTAGGTTGTCTTGAACAATTATTCCTGTCAAAATGTCAAAAAGATTAACATGACTTAGTTGATAAACTTTTGAAAAGGGTTCATGAAACTGTATATTTGCAACCAGACTATTCTATAATAAGGTTAAACGACGTTCCTATGAGATAACTTTTTAAAATTCAACTACCCACTAACTTATTTATCAATTTTTTCAAGTTGAGCATGTAACCTTTGTAATGACGTTTAGTTGGTCACAAATACACAAGATGCAGCATCTTTTTCTCGCATTAGTAACCCAACAAAAATTTGAACGTGAACGGATGTATTTCACTCATCGTGAACAGATGTATTTTTTATGTTTCCTTCCAGACCAACGGATGTATTTTTTATGTTTCCTTCCAGACCAACAACAACATCATTACCAGGGTAAAGGTCAAAGGTAATTTTGCTTGGCGTTTGCAAGAAATAAGACAAGTCATTTCAGAGTCAAGTTGGGTATTTTAAGATGTGCTGCAATCGCAACAATTCTGAACAGCAAATACAATCAACAATGCGACATCTACTATTGAACTTTAATGCTGCTTTCATACTCGTGTAGTTTTGCAGCTTTGTTGCTACATGACATATATTTTTTGCAAAAACATTCCGCTTCCTGTTGTCCTAGCGGCAAAGCTACATGTTACTGAGATAATCAATAACGGCAAAATTTTGTCACACTACAAGAATTTATGAGTTGAAAGAATTCAACTTTCAGAGCGACAAGAAGCGGCAAATCTGAAAAGCGACAAAATTGCAAAGCTACAAAGCAACAATAAGTATGAAAGCAGCATTAGGCCTGTGATCAGAGAATCATTCCAAGACCTGCCATCCTCTGAATCCAACAATGTGGGACACCCAACTTTGGATTGAGGGACATCACAATGACAAGCAGAGCAAATCACAGTAAGCAAAATGACAAATGAAATCTCAGATTTCAGGACTTTTTTAATGATCAGAATGAGGGATTGTCCCTCAAATTGTGGAACAGTTGGTAGATCTGTAGCAACACAGTACAAGCAAAATGACAATAAATCTCAGATTTCAGGACTTTTTTAATGATCAGAATGAGGGATTATCCTTCAAGTTGTGGTACAGTTGGTAGATCTGCATTGCATAAAATCAAATCACATGACTTAATTGACAATTCATTGCATGAATCCACACTGCAATCTCATCAACAACAATGTATTTCATCAAACATAATGTGTGATTGTGCGTGACAAGTTGAGTCAATCTGGGCTACAGGAAACTGATCTAGATCACGAGATGCCACAAGCTACAATGCCCTCCGAGTGACAGGGTAGCAAACTCCCGGAGATGGGGGGGGGGGACACTCAACCATGAGTCATGTGCCACCTGGTTGAGTTACATGTCATGTGCCACCAAAAAGACCTCACCTTTTTTGCTCACTTTCACCAAAAGACCCTGTTTTTATCAACTGTCACTAAATGGCCTCCTTTTTATTAACAAACTTCTTGTCACAAAAAGAACCTGACACAACATTTTCTCATATAATAGTCAAAAGAGTTATAATTTTTTTTTTTTAATTTAAGCTACATTTTTTTAATATTTCGGTCATTTGGACCCAGAGATACCCTTCTTTTTTCTGCACTTAACTTTTTGTGCACATTATCATGCTAAGACCTACTTTTTGTCTCAATTTGACACCGAAAACGCCTACATCATGAGGTGCACAGCCTTCATACACCACCCTCTAGTGATTGCCTCCCTCCCCCAGCAAATTTTAAATTTCAACAAAATCTTTTTTCAATTAAGTTTTCTAATATCAAATCAAAACATGTTATAATGACCATATTTGGCTGGCAGGAAGCTAGGATCTGGAGCATGCAACATGTTGTCATGTAACTGACGAGGTCCCTTCTAGCATCTTTTTAAACAAGATTTTTTAAAATCAGTTAGTTCTAAACTTATTTCAATTTCAACAAAATCTTCTTTCAATTTTAAACTTTCTAATATCAAATCAAAACATGTTATAACGACCATATTTAGATAGCAGGAAGCTATGATCTGGAGCATGCAAAATGTTGTCATGTAATTGACAAGGTCCCTTCTAGCAAGCAATTTTTAACACAGATCCAGTAACGTTTTTCTATTAGAAATGAGGACTTCACTTTTGTTCTAAAGTTAAATAAGTTCAATTAAGAAATTATTAACAATAAGATATTTTTCTTTTAATGAAGACATCTTTGACGGGTTAGATTCCACAATTTAACCCATCCAATGTTAAATATATTGGATGGGTGAAATTGTGGAAAATCAACCTAACAAACATATTTACATTACTACTATAGTCAAGTTGATTGCTCAAAGTATATTAAATCACAAAAATCCCCTCTCAATAACACCACGAGAACAAGTACTTGTTAGCATACAGATTACAGGAAGGTAGAATTAAACCAGGGTCAGGCAAATTACATCTAGGTATATGACAGCGATTATAAAATCCACTTGCATGAAACATATTGAATGGGATCTCAAAGTCTTAATTACTGACAGTATGTGCATGCACAGGTTATAAGTTGGTGACAAATTCAATTGTCTCAAGGATTTTTTTTTACGTACAGTGTTACAAGCAGTGTTCTTGGTAAGGCCGTATGGCGCACCATTGGCTCAAGGGCCATGAAAATTGGCACAACAGGCTTCTGTAAATTTGTGAAAAGATGTATTTTCATGTTTTATTTAGCAAATATTTAGCCTCAGGTTGTGACTTATGTCTTAACTTTGTCAAAATTGGTTGAATTGACTCAAGCTGGAAGACCTTAGAGGGAACAATGGTTACAAGTATATGCAGCAAACCAAATCTAAATTTCTGGTTGAGCAAGCCCAAGCCATATCTAACATAAGGTTTTTGCACATTGAATGCCCATATAAGGGCAATTCATGATCAACATTTCATCCCAAATCTCACTGCAATCAAAATACAGATTTTAGCTAATAAGAATTCTTGATTGATTTATGTTACAAACTGAGGTAAACACGAAAAGGGCTGAACAATTAGGAGGGGGTACGACCTAAAAATTCTGAATAAGGCTAAACCCATCCTTATTAAAAAAAAGTGAACATTCAAAATAAATCACAGGATATCACTGTGCAAGTGTATCTTATAAATGGTGAATAACTGTGACTTTAAGTAGGAAATTACTAATTAATGTACAAATAGATAAAGCAAAGTTCAGACATAAATGAAAATCAAACGGTTATACAATATTACACGGGAAACAGATATGTGCATATAATTACATTAGAATTAATGAATTGAATTAAAAACTGGCTCATTCAATACTAAAAATAGTTCATTTACGTGAGCTTATGACACACTATTAACTCTGTCTCAAACACTAGCCTTGATTGTAACTTTATATCTAATCCACATTTAGTAAGAAAAAAATCACAAAATGAGTACAGCATTTAACTAATATTCTTTAAAAAACATCATTTTTAAAGCAGAAATAGCTTTTTTTATCAATAATTGATGCAATGTAAAAGCTTCAGTGAAAATTCTACAGAATTGCCTAAAATTGGGGGGGGGGGGGAAATCAAAACATTCTTTTGCAATTAAGTTTCTTAAATATTTCCCACTTATATTAAACATATTATTCAAACCAAAATAAAGAATTACTCTAATTTTATATTTTATCTCTGGAGACACAGGTTTACTTACCAAAACAAACAAACAAACCAAAAAAGCATTGTGTATTGTAATAAACAAAATGGAGGAAAATATTACGTCAAATAGCAATTTCCCTGAAAGCTTTTCACCTCAAAATTATATTTTTTCATACTATGAAACTGTCGTTAATTGTACTGAAAACCATACCGCATGTTTCCCATTTCCTAATCTGGTTTATGTCAGGATCAATATAATAAACCTTGCAAACAACTTATGGACTAATTCTCTCACTAAAGACTAAGACAGAAATTACAGGAAGAGGATATATGGCCTTGTTGCCCTATGGGGTTCTCTTGGCGTATTTAATCGTAACATTATTATGTCCTGTTCTTTGTTTCCCCTGTCATACCATAAAATTAAGTGGCTGTCAAAATATGGGAAATTGTGGTCTTTAATATATCAATTTGTGTCAATTAGTCCTTGATACTACTTCAGACACACAGACTACAATTTTGTACACACTGAAAAAAATCAGGTGATTCATAGTGCACTACTCCTTCCTGACTTATAGTTCCACACTCTACAGAGTTTAGCTACTAATTAAGTAAAAAAACACCACAGATATCAATAATTATAATAATGATAACATGCAGCTTTTATACAGCGCTTCTAAATTTAGGCCAACAATTGTCACAATCAGTTCGCTTCAAAGTGATGCAACTTGGCAATTTGTACTTCTATTGTAATATCAACTCCTTAATATCGCTAAGGTCAACAAAGCAATTGAAATTCATGTCTTACCCAAGGACATCACCATAGATTGTGGTAAATTCAAAAGAAAACAGATTAAACTAGACGCTAACAGAGACGCTCAAGTTCAAATTATTTGAACTTCCTAGCCTCTGGTTAGCTAGTTTCTTGCTAGTACATCATGGGTTTAAGAAAACCCAAGGTATATACTGTGGTGTTACATTTTTCAGCTAACAAGTGTTATAGTAAGAAATCTAATTTCATTTGAAGAACCAATAAGCTACAATGATTAACACCTTCCTAACTCTTATGATGTAAATACCTATATCAAAGCCAAACCACACAATTTCCAGGTATTACGGTCCGACAACAACACCTGGATATTCAATTAGTCACAATAACCAACAATTAGGACCATATCATTTAACTTTATCCCGTTATACTACAAACAAAGGTATATCCAAGATCATTTTAGAACTCCTGAGTCTTAAAAAGTATTTTGCTATATTATTTAATAACAAAACTATTTTTCAGATCTAAAACTATTTAATCTTTTTAACTCTTGAGCCATTTGACAAAACCTGCACAACATGTTAGGGAATCATCTAACACCAACCCTGCTTCCTGCATGGTCAAACATGTCATAGAATACATTTAACACATGGTAAAAAGTTATGACTATGGATCACAACCTACACATTACAAAAACATACTTCAGAATTTTCAGACCAGATCCTTAGTCTTTATCAGCGACATGAGACTGTCCGGGCCAAGTCATGACCTTTCGTTACTTGACACAAGAAGGGACCTACAGACTCCCAAAAGTTTGTGTTCCCCCTTGGATGAGCATTGATTGGTGCAGTCTGATGTATGCTGCCACTTTAACAAGTCTTTCAAAGTATCCTGGATCCTTGTTGAGAATCTTCACACTGTCAAGGTCTATTTCTACTACTCACAAGCAAATTCCCAGTGTGAACGCAATAATAGAATGTGTGACGTACCACTAGTTTTAATGCGCAAGTCGTGTCCCTGTGTGAATGCAACTGCTAAGTTGTCTCGCTCTAGTGCCGCTCATGACTAGTCATGACTATTATGTGTGAACAGGTCCCTAAGACAGTCTCATTCTCGCTGATGAAAGGCGAAGGATCTCATCTGAAAGTTCTGAGGTATGTTCTTTTTGAAACCATATGCTACGATCGAAAATTGTAATTTTTCACCATGTTATTCCAAAACAAATGAACTTTCATGAACACCTAACACATGTTTCTTAAAACATTGAATGATCCATCAATCGTGCAATGATCAGGTTAAAATTACTAATTGCTATTTTTAGAAAACACATGATATAAAGCTGTACCAACAACAAAATTAACCAATCTTTAGGTTATTTTCCAAGATTTTTGAAAAGTGCATCAAAATCCAGTGCACCACAAATCTATGAGTAATGTTGTGATTCCTGACATCAATACACTATTTCCTACCCATTACGTTCTTTAATTCAAGTCGTTAATATTACGACATGGTGAACGTGACAAGTTACATGGGGTTTAAAATTACTAAAGGTGTTAGTTAGTGTTCAGCTTGCATTGACATCAGTCAAATTAATAGAAATTGCTCAACAATTTCCCTCTTCTAGATTTCAAGAGTTTTGTCTATTTCCTGTGAATCATTTGTATAGATTTCATGCGAAGTAAGAGCTGAAACACCCAAATGTGATAGTGATTGATTCAAAATGGGGTCTTATTTCTAACAGGATTGCTTTGCTACTTTCACATATAATATTTTGTGTTCCTAAATGCCAAGAACATAATGAGGGGAGCGTGGCCAAGTGGTTAAAGTCATAATCATTGCCGGTTCAAGCCCCGGTCAGTCCATGTCTCCTTGGGCAAGAAGCTCTCTCATTTCTCTGTGGTTTGAAAGTCATGTTCCCTGTGCAAATGGTCTTCCCTGGGGTACTGCATACACTGGTGAGCTATATGTGACCCATCATATCAAAAAGTACATTAAGGGTCCCAAAATGAAAATTGATTTTTTTTGGTCTCATCTGAAAGATAATATCTTAAGCTTTAAAATGACACCTTGCTTTTGGTTATTGGATGTTCGATTGCAAAGTTACATCCAAATTGGTAAAAGGCATCGGGCTGATTCAGAAAATAATAGTTCTGAGAAAATCGAGTTTAAAGTTTCTGTACTAGTAAAACTTGAATGGAGAAAGGATTATTATCTCGGGTTTTTAAAACATTTGTCTTATGTTTTGGATGTTGGTACCTGATTAACCCTAACCCTCCTCAGTCCAACAAAATCCAACAAGCAAAAATCAAGAAATTCGCCGAAGTCCAAATACGACATTGGAACGGGATGCGAGAGGTCAAGGGTTCAAATCCCAGGGGAAACGGGAAATTTTTGTATGACGTATTCGGACTTAGATAGTTTTTAAGCGTTTGGGAGTTAGGGTTATTATGATAGAATACACTTCAAATGTAACGTTTCTGATGAAATTAGAAATTTGACCTTGGACGTGATTTTTGACTATGCTCAGCTTCAATGGCCCTTATCTTGTAATTTACTATGCCGACCTTAAGGTACCTTTCGATATGATGGGTCACATATAATATTAGGCTGAAGAGGACACTATAAAACTGAAACAGCTGTTGACTGCAAAGAAGCGACTGTTGACCACAGAAAAGGTGTGGTTGGCCACAGAGATCCATCAATTAAGGCTGGTTACTATTGTTGTACACAATGGGCAACTGGCCAGAACAGCCAGTCTACTGCAGTCCAGAGAGTTAACCACTGGTTTGAGTTTTGAAACCGACTTCTAATAAACAATGGTCAAGAGTTAAACCCACCTCCCCCTACAAGAAGTAACCACATCATTTACTATATATAGCTAAAATGTAGCAGCAGCATACACCGTTGTATTCAACATTTTTCTGTATGTATAAACTTTGCAAAAAAAAAATGTCAAACTATCAACTAAATAACAGGTTGATATACAATGGCACAGCGACATCAAAGTAACTAAATCTGCTATGGGCACACACAAAGCAGGTAATAGGCAGTATAGTGTCTGTCACATGAGGGGGCTATTGTCCATATATGAGTTGGATCGTCAGAGCATGCAACTATCATGCATGTTCGAAACAGAAAGATATTTCAAAACAAGATAAAAATGATTAGTACACACAAAAAAATTTTAACAAATTATGGCTGTAAAGAAAAACAACAAGCAAAATAACAATTAACAAATTGAACAAACTATTGCAAAATGAGAAAATTAAATTGAATCCATCATGAAACATTGTATAAACCACTCCTATGATGGATATATCAGTCGCTGGCAGTATATCGGGACTCAGAGCGAGGCCAAGAATTGTGTCATGTGACCCATCATTACTGATTCCATACATATTTGCATGTCAGATATGCAAACGTCTGCATTGATTCAATCACACTGCATCGAGTGACACAATTCTTGGCCTTGCTCTGAATTCTCATATTCCAACAACAAAAGGGAAATATGGCAATCACAGGAATGATCTATTAGGAAAAAAATAAGTACACAATAATACAGTAATACGTTATAATCGCAATAAATTGGCAGATATGACCAGCAATTAAAAAAGGGCACTTGTTTCAACTATAAATAATCTTAAAAATACATTGCAAATTAACTAAGACACTACAGCAAAATATTAACACTAAATCTAAAATTGCCACCAATTTGCAGTTGTACATGTTGTTTTGATAGTAAATTTAAAATATAAGCAGCAATTGTCCCAATCAATTCTTGTACAAAGCCAACAATGAGTTTGTATCAATCAAGGGCAAGCAAAAGGGAAGGGAAATTACAGTTCTACAGTATTGTACCATTTAGTGTTAAGTTCGAGCTACACTTCTGGCACCGTATAATTACTACACCTCGTGAATAATTTGAAGATTATTCAGTCTTTTTATCATATTTGTCAAATAGAAGAAAGAAGAAAGAAAGAAAGAGTTCTTTAGGCTGATAGCCAAGGATAACCCAAGAAAGCCTCTAATGAAGCTTATTTCCATTGGGGTCCTAGATCTTTCTTTAATATTCAGTTTTAGTACAGGAGGAAAACCGGAGGACCCGGAGAAAAACCCGCGGAAGCGAGCATGGACTGAAAACCAAATGCACATAAAGCGCCGGGCACGGGGCTCGAACCCGGGACCTCATTGGTGCAAGGCGAGGTAACTACCGCTGCGCCAACCCGCTTCCCCTTAAGTAAGAAATACTTACAAAGTAATTTTGACAACTTTTTTGTGAGTGGGTTTGTAAACACTCATGTACAGCGTTGCTTCTGGATGTTTTACACACACATAGGGAAGAAATAAAAATTCCCGCATGTAACTACTGCATGACGCACAGCAAACTGATTTGTTGACTTTTAACGTGTTTGAATTTATTTCCAAGTTAAATTGTGATTTTTTTTAGGTGTAGGGAAACAAATACAAATAACTTTTAAATAAAATTTAAAGAGATAGCAACTGAATAACTGTTGCTATCTCAGATAACTTTTAAAATAAATTCTTAGTCACGATTTTACTTCCCAATAAAGAATTTTGGCCATCCATTATGAGACGATAGATGACAGTGCGTTCAGCGTGAAATGCGGTGGAGCTTCCGTTCAAAATCACGGTGCGATGCAGGTATACACACACATCCGGCGCAAACAGCTTTACTAGGTTTGAAATATTTCATGTTTGAATAGGGGTGTACATTCGTAATGGGTGCCCCCGCATGTTATTTTTAATAGGTACTGAAGAAAATGTCATGAACTTAAATGTTTTCATGCTGGGTGCGTGACACGGAAGACATGTTGTTTTTGGGAGTGCGTAATAAATACTCCAGACTAGCATCTTTTCCCACGCACAACATTATTTTCTCAACAGTGGCAGATCATAACCCACACATCTTGCATGTGATTTAGTAAGTTGCTTTAAATGCAAGGGTCACAGAATCAATTCTGATTTTATTGCTTAAAATGTGTGTGCTATTTTCAAATAAGAGAATGAGAGAAAGCTTACTAGCAAAAGTGGTACAGATAAGTCTAAACTCTATTTTCATCCTGATCGGTCTATTCCTACTTTTTACCGAACCCATTACAAAATTTTGCCAAAACTGTGAGAATGCTTGTTTTTCTTAACAGGACAGACAATTTCTTCTAGATTAACTCAAGCCCGATGTCAAAAGGACCATGTAAACAATTATTGCGATTTATAAAAATACGTAAAGTTAACCATTCATTACATCAAAACGTAAACTAAATCCAAAGTTCATTATCCGTGTTTAAATTAAGTAAATCACTAATACTCCTACTACAGTAAGTTTCAAGTTATTCCGACATTATCAGGAACATGCAGAAGTATAACCAGCATGGCAAACTCTAGTCATTTTTTTCATTGAATTTATTCCGGGATATATACATTTTTTATACAATTGGTTAAAAAGTTTCAAAGCAATTGATACAAAATGGCAAGAGTGCCACTTAGACTTGATTACCAGCTTCAAGTAGTGCAATTGGCAAGTCAAAATCAAAGAAAGATAAGACTTACGAATCTAAAATATATTTAAATTAAGGACAAAACAATTTTTGTCTTAACCTTCAAGGTATTTTCTGCAATACCTGGACCGTATGTAAAATTTACTCAACCTGCTTTGCCACAACATCATCTTACCCGACCCTGTACATTCTCAAGAATATCTTCCCTGACACCTTTTCGATTTGGTTTGGATTTTCTGGGGTTTCCTCACCAGACTTTAAATCTCTTTATATAATATTCATTTAATTACAATATAAGATCTCACATTTACATGATCATACGAAGCAGTTACTTTAAATAACGAATCAATGAAAGTGCTTTGAGTTTGTTCTGATTGCATACCTGACCCATTGATGACTTGGTTCAAAGAATTGGACAAAAGCATTTGCAACAGAAGGCATACTGATAAGAGACACTCAGTTTATACTATTCTTGTTTAAGAGCACATCATTTTGTGGCAAGGGCATGGCGTTGTAGTGATCAATGCAATTTGAGAGTTAATATTTTGCAGCATTATCTAAAACCTGTAAATAAGTCTGTTAGCAATTATGTACAAAATAATACTGTCAAAACACAATTATAATACGATGGGAATGTCTGTACAGAATACATATTGCTAGTTAAACAATGTCAGTAAAAAATCAAGGTATCAAAAATAAGCTTAGCACATTTTCTTAATAAAAGTGATTTGGTCTTAGTACTGTCAAATATTATAAAAATATGCAAAATATATATAATGAATATGGACAAATGTTACAGAATATGTGTATGTAGTACATATACTAATAAGCATTATCAGCGATAACATTGCAATAATAACAATCTGCTAAAATAGGGTTGATGATCATGAATTACCTGAAATTTTCATCACTATTGGCTACAAATGACAGGAGATTTTTCAAACCAATTTTCAGAAGCATCAAATACATCTATACTCTATAAAATGCCCATGCTTTGTTTGACTAATTCGATTCAACAAATATGTATCATGGAATGTTTCAAGTGAAGCTTAACCTTACAGAATAAAGAAATAAAGATACACACATTAATGGTAAGTTCTGATTACATGCCTGGATCATGTTTTCAGCAAATAATGCCATGGTAATTTTGCAGCCAGGATTAGCTTGCAGCTTTATCAAAACCAGCCATCAACCAACATATTTACATTGTCCTACGATAATTGTGCTCAACAAAGAGCAGAATTTAGTCTTTCCCTAGAGGCATCCATATTGGGGAGATAAAGCTTTTGATACTCTAGTGAGTGTCAGCTCTGAAGATGACACTCGCTAGAGTGTCGAAAGCTTAGCTGTCTAATATGAATGCCTCTTGGGAAAGAATACATTCAGCTCAAACCTTGGTCTTTCGATGCATAAATTCAAAGATAAACATGCTAGGTTGAAAGCATCAGAATTCTATGCACCTATGCTGATTTTTTATACAGCAAAAACTGTGCATGGAGCATGTCATATTTTGCAGTTAATTAGTTCCCACAGAGAAATACCATATGAATACACAATGTTCAAAGAAAAAGTTATAAAATGTTCATAAAATTTAAGAACATAGGCCTATTTCAATGAAACAGAAAATTAGTGTGGAGTTAAAATTGTTTGTCATGTTATGACATGCTCGCAAAATGTGAGAATATGTCACAACAAGAGGGACAAATTCAACTCCACACCAATTTTTCATACTTATATTCAGCCATTCTCATCTTTATATCAAAGTTCACTTGACATCATTCAAAGCGAACTAATATGTTATGATGCACCCATGCATTGGCGCAGAACATGGTAATTAAAGAGTTAGAAAATTCTGAGGTTTTAAATGATCATATGCATCAGGCCACCATGTTGGTGAAAGTTTGTATTACCTCAAATTGCAAGGAAAAACAACCACACTGTAGTTTCTTAAGTGTTTTACTATTACTAAAACAGGGATGCAAGTCACTGAAGTCAAAATTTCCTGAAATGTCTAAAACCTTCTGGGAAAAGAATACTTTTCCTTTTATCTCATACAGGACAAAATTTCCTGAAAACAAGGATTTTCTTTAAAACTTCCTGAATTCAGGAAATTTCCTAAAAACTTGCATTCCTGTATTAAACAGATTTTAGGTCTTAAGTTGATGCAAATTTCAATTTTTAACATAAAAATACCATTTACTGCTGAACTCAATATGTTCAGATCAGGCATAAATGTAAACCGACTTTTAGACAGTCTATATTTAGTCAAGGGCTAGCTCTTTTAGGCACACTGAAAAACAACTTAAACAACAGAAATAATAAAACAATCAAGTTTACGTACAAACCATGGTGATATTTGTGCTAATACATCTCCCTGGTGCTCAACGTACACATGAAATAATATAGCAAGTGTATAAAGACATAGCAGTTTTGGTTGTTTTTTCCATCGCCACACAATACAAACATGATACCAACATTGCTGCTGTGGCTATGCATGCATGATAATCATTTACTTCATCATTTTCATCAGATCATTCATGATTGGGTGCATTGTTCTTCAAAGCATACTAGCAATGCTGTGAATGGCTATGCAGATAAACAATCATGATTATCAGCCAATCAGAATAGTTGTTAAATTACTCTCAGTTCTCACATGGTATAAATGATGAAGCTATACTATATCTGTCTGAAAAGGAATAGAACCTGTTCTATCAATAATTTCATATATTTTAGAAACTCCTAATTGAACCAGGACTTGAACTTTGGACCTTTTACTGGTCAAGTGTTCTAACACTAAACTATTCAGCGTTCCGGGATTTTATCTACAAAAGGTTAGTGAAAGTTTGATTCATTCTAAATAAAGTTAATCTAGTATCAAAATATAAAAATAATATTAGAAAAATATACATAATTGTCGGTCGCATCACATACCGATCTATTACATATCGGATGGTTAGCATGATAATGACAACATTGGATGATTTACGCCAAATATTGGTCGAGCTATGAGTTTTTAAAATATTGAGCTTGACGGCGTCTCGCCCAATATTTTTACAATTCATAGCTTGCCAATAAATATGGGCTCAATCTATCAAATTTTGTATCAAAATTGGTAAAAGGCACATCACATATGATCTACATTACCATGTCAGTTTTATTTGATCTCTAACAAACAATTCATTTTTATTTATTTTCCTTGATTCAGTAATAATGCAAAATGCACTTTGAGGTTTATATTTTGCTTAAAGATTTGATCAATTGTTTCACCAACATTAGGTTATATGATGCTAAAGTTATAGATCAGTATGTGAAAACTTAGTTTACGCAAATAGATCACTTTAGTAATAAATAGACATGTATGTGATGAGACGGACGATATTTTCAAAATACACACACACACACATTAAAACATCACCTGAAATACAAAATAGAACTCTGGTAAAAATACTGGAAATTGAATGAAAGACTCATTGATTCTTTTTTTTGTTTTTCTTGCACATCTCAATTGTGGTTCATTTTACTCTAACAATTATTGTACATTTACACAATTCTTATAGAACAAATATTGTAAAAACATCAGACCTTTTTATCTATCAATATGTATGATCAATGAAATTCCCTACACATTATGTAATTTTTAAGAATTTCAGTACTTCAAAGATACTTGAAAAATAAACAGATCTGAAGATACTAACTACTACTGATTCCAAACTAATTATGTCCAACATTATTTCATTATCTTTTTTAAATGTCATGCTAGCGCTCATCATGAAAATTGAACACTAAGGCCCGTATTCCAGAAAGGTGTTTAGCTAAATCAAGGTTTTATTTCTCGTCAACAGCATGACTCATTGAACTGTTCTGCTTGAAAGCTGCAATGATGCGTATCATTCCTGGACAGTTGATGCTCAGTTAAACAATGGTTTAGCTAAACATCTTTCTGGAATACGGGCCTAATAGTTAAGTCAATTAAAATAATATAAAATTGCTTCAGTTTTCAATATTGAAAATAGCATAATTGCAATTTGACCCAATAAGAAAAGGAAAACATTATTACTGATAGACCATTTTTCATGAAGCAAATCGTGCTACCCAACTGAATGGTCTTAGTCATCAGTTTTTTGAATCACAATTTCTAAATGATGTGGAGATGATTTCTATAAAATGTTGATACCATATTGCATTGTTGGTATACATATTCTTTTATCTCGTCCAACTTGAACTATGCACCACATGTATCTACTAGTGAATTGTATACATGTGTTTGTGTTCCATAATCCACATGCAAGTTCATGAATTAGGTAATATCCAGTTTATACTTGATGCTTACCATGAAAATGTATTAGACAACCTTGTACTACAGTTCAGTTGTCAAACTAGGCTTCTCCTCGTTATAAGTGCTTTTTAACTTCATTTTCGCATGAAGTGCATTGGTTACCCATTCACTTTTCCTAAATTGCTTACATTTTGTTGTATAGTTTACTTCTACTTCTATTGGGTAAAGTTTGGTCACAATTTTCCAAATGTCTTACAACTGGCTACAAATTTTCAAATGAGATACTGATTACCTTCCAACCTTTTTGTACAAATATCAAACGATCTAGGATGCAGTTTCCCAAAGAAAGAAGTTCATTTAAAATAATCATTAGCATGCCATTTGTTAACAGAAGGGTAATTGCGACCAACCATATATGTTTCTTAGATGATAAATCCTCAGAGAAGAGCTTCTGATTCTGAACTTTATTTTTTAGATGATAAATTCTCAAAGAAGAGCTTCAACTACATGAATCACTAAATTTACATTAATCGATAAGCAGGGAGGTTCTCAATTTAAAAGTAATTGTTACCTGTTGACTACATTTGTATGACAACTATTTTGAATGAATGTTAACATTATTCATAGTAATCACTTATGTCATATGTAAGTGTTGGTTTGTAGAAAGAGTGTAAAATGGTGTGAGATCAGCTAAAACAATCAAGGAATACACAAAACAATCATGTGCTGAGAAAAAAAGAGACATTTAACTACTGAATAATTGAATAACCCTTCAGTATGACTACGAACTATCCAAATCCACTGGACAGATCACCAAGCCCAATGCACATAACAATACACTAATAAATGACATAGTACCAAAAACCAAAATGCCAAAATTGTGCACTACTAAGAAATAAATGAAGACCAATATACAAAGTATACAAAAGTCAATCTTGTATAGAGTGAAATTTGTTTTCCTTTTCATTCTGACACACAACACATCAGTCTCGAGACTTCTTAGAATCTTGAAAATTTTGAAATGACTGTCACATCAAGCAGCGACAGAGAAATCCAATCAAATCACAAGTAGGAATATATGTGTGTGAACTAAATCCCGACTCACAGGATATATACATTCAAGTGAAGAGGATTAATTTTAGTTCATGTTTACTTCACTTACAAAGAGTAGGAACGGAATTCTTTTGTCTCCATACTCAGGCAAACCATAATAGTATTAGTAAGAACAAATTGCTACAAACAAAGCCTGCAGTGAACACAAGTAAAGTTAAATCAATCAAATCAACACTAAATTGAAAGCACAAATACTTTGAAAATGCAAAATAATCCTAATATTCACTATAGTTTCAAACCTATCCAGTGGAGTCAGCCTAAACATTTAACCAACAATGAGTAACCTTTAAGATATTGATCCGGGATATTACAGATATTTGTATGTTGCAAGGTACATTTTCAAGGTACTGCCAATCCCGAATCTACATTCTGCCTTTTGACTATGCTTTCCAAGAATATATCCACAAACAATAGTGTGTTCACAACCGAATATATACTAAACTTTATCTTCAAAATAAGCCCACTGAAAATCGTGTCAAATATTCAAACAATCATGCTTCAATGCGTACGCATAATTCAAAATTTAAATCGCTTGATCAGACTCGCACATGACGTTTGCGATAACTGGTCAGTTTTACTCCATAAAAAAGGCTTAGTTTGGCGATCATGGAAACAACCAATCATATCAGTGGTCACGTACGGAGCAGGGTTCAACTTGACAACAAGTGTTAATGAGCAAAACCCACAATCAGGGAGCTTGAAATTGACTTTGTGTATGGTTGCATAGTGTAAATATATTGGTTTTTTGCTAATGTAAAATCATCATGAAAGACTTGTATTGATCAAGGCTGGATTCACAGAAGTGTGGTCCTTTTTTTTTCCTGTAAAACATTAAAATTTAGTGGGGAGATACAAGACAAGGTACTTTCTCCTCTTAGTGTAATGGCATCATTAGCCACTTTTTACCCTTTTTTTTTTCTTTCTTTTACATTCAATTTTTGAATCTACAGCGTTGAAATTTCTCCTTGGAAAAAAAATAGAATATCACTTTGCTCTACATTTTTTGCAACAGTTCCTTTTTTCAAGTCTCAAATCCAACCTTATTGATGGTGAGTGTCTTAGCTGTTGGGTGTGATGAATTACTATAGTGAGTTTAGGAATAGTCAATTACTAGAGAGAAAACGTTCTATACGATAAAAATGTTATGCTGTTATGGTGTATGTGAAATGGTATGCTTATGAGTGTAAACGTTAAGAGTCCCTGCTTATCATATATGTTGTTATCTACACGACTCATCAGATGGAGTCCCTGCTTATCATATATGTTGTTATCTACACGACTCATCAGATGTAATACCGGTACACAAGAAATCTGGGTAGATTCTCCAATGGGAAAAAATAGGATAATTTGTGCAGTTTTTATACTGTATTAAATGAAGACAAAAACGTCACATATGCAATCAAATACTGCTCATCATTAAAAATTGATCAAATTCCAATTGTTTCCAAAATAAAAATTTGTGTAAGGCTGATTAAATATGTCAAATATTATAATGTTTCACTAAAAATTTTTATGATTGTACTATCTTGGGGAATATTTCAAAAATTGAAATAATAAAACTCAAAAATTTGAGAAAATCGATCCTGTTTCTACTTTATAAAAAATAACAAAGTTCAAAATTTTACCTAACCAAATTTTAGTTAAAAGCCCTATGTCTGAAGTCTAGTACCAAATTCACATATTTAATTTAAAAAAACAAAACAAACTAGCATCCATGTTGTGATCAGCATGAAAATGCACTTCTAGAAATGATTTACATATAT
>JXSR01S020416.1:0-11845 GCA_000969725.1 Ophiothrix spiculata | reverse complement strand
CATTCATCAAATTGATTCAAACTTGGTCAAAATGATTTCATTCAGGGCAACCAAATTTATTGATTTGATGAACCAAGATGAATTATTTCTGATGTGCTCACTGATTTCAGTTCTGCAAGCAGTAAGTACTTCCTACAATACTTACTCGAATATGCACTTTTAAAAGTTAACCAAAAGGAGGTTGTGCTGTGTAAGACTTGGTGCATCATTAATCATTTAAGAAGATAAAAATTGTCATAAAATTGTTATAAAATATGCTTGTGTCTGTTGTTATGATATAATCACTAATGATTATAAGAAACGTGTGACTAACATGGCACATTCAAAGCTGGAGATAAATCTAGCAAATTCAATAAAAACTTGGAAATGATGATTTGTAAAAGTATTGGACTAGAATCAAGAAAATACTTCAACCTCAAGTCTTAACGCAGTTCCTTCTACTTCATTTAATCAACTATATAGAGTCTGTGTCAAAATTCCTCGGACAAAATCAATAGTGTGAAAACGATTTTCACAATGCAAGTTGCATTTGTACACTAAAGGGCCCTGTATTGTGGATTTGTATTTACATCGTCCCAGAAATTGTGACATCCAATTTAGATATGGCAAGAAAACACCTATTAATTCGACTGGACATTCAGAACATCTAGGTAGACATGGTAGATATACATCTGTTTCATCATGGTGATTTCAGGCTCCCATACTGCTGATAAATCTAATGCTGTATACATGTAATACCAAGTTGGTCAGATTTGTAAAACAACAACTGCAAGAGTGTCTAAATTCATGACCACATCAAATCTTGCTACTGATTAAAAATAATGTGCAAGACTTGCAAGGTTTTGAACACATGATTATATACAATGCACTCATTAACATTGTTGAATATGTAAAGTACATGACATCATTAATGAATATATAATTTTTCATGCATGATTCATAATACATTTATCACATCAGTAGTTTTCACGGTTGACTATCATTTGCAACATCACCATCTACACAGTGTGTGCCTTATATACCTCGGGTACATTTTCAAATGCATACTTTAAAAAAAAATGTACTGTCATATGCATCTGTAAGACCTATCATAACAATATATGTATATAAAGTTGTGTCTAACATAGTTGATGTATATAGGCATGTACATATTTCACTACAACGGGTTTGATAAATCAAACATACATAAATTGTGTTCATAAACTTGATACAGAAATCATGTGCAACATTTTTACAACTTAATGCAGTACATATGATGACCAATGACCCAAGTCCTCCTTTGTGGTCTTCTTTTCAGTAGAATTATTGTCGGGCTTTATCAACGAAGAAACTTCGTATTTCAGCCGGCTTGAATATTTAATGAAGCATGGCAAGTCTTTGTTGAGGCAGATTATTGTGTTGAACACTTTCATCAACTGTCCTCTTATGTGAATGTAAATTGTCAATTTCAAAAATCTCTGACAGTTATATCCATAATGAAATATGTCTTACACGTACTGTAGATTTGAAGATCTTTGAATGAATATTCCGAAGACCTAAATTGCAGCAAACATAAGGATCCAGAATACAAGTGGTTTTACCGCATAAAAACAGCTCAGTAAGATCTGTCAATTTCAACATCCGGTAAACTGCATAATTCTGCTCTAGTCAAACTGCATAATTCTGCTCCAGTCAAACTGCATAATTCTGCTCTTCTTAACACTTCTAATTTTGCTCCTCAGCATCCATGATTCAGCAACTTCATCCAGCCTCTATTCACCACATCAGCATGTCTTCATCATTACATGAAATTTACAAATTATATTGATTAACAATTTGTATCTTGAATACACTTGTTAACATCATCATAACCTAAATACAACATGCAACATTTTGATATAAGTTAGTGTACAACCAACCTTCCTAGTATCATCCAAGGTCGACCAAGGATTGACTCACACACACGGTCCCCATCTATTAGGCTTCTGGTGTCAAGCATTGGCAAGGGTAACCTGCAGACAGGCCAGATCTTTCATCTTCCTACAGAGAAAACAGATAGAAAATATAATTTTAGAAAATAAGGGTTTGATTCTCTCTAAGATCTTTCTAGTCTTTTATTAGACTGAATGATAGCTTTCAGTATTTCAAAATATTCTGTTCTCTTTAAGACTCACATAAAATAACTGGTATCTCTTATTTTTTCATATTATATCAAGGTTTGAGCACCATAAGGCCGTATCTCCATATCAACAATCCTGAGAACTAAAGATTTCAATATCTGATGGTTCTTTTCAGATGAATGACTACAACTGATGGGAATACATGGTCTGATTCATTCATCAAATGTACACTCTATAAATCTTGGACGTATGCAACAAGCAGCCGATTAACATACATAAACCAATATGACCATACAGGGAAATAATAAATAAGTCTGTATTTCTCAAATCATAACAACATATCAAATCTTGCTGACTATTCAAATTAATTAATGATCACATTTGTCCATGTCTTAACAACAAAATTTGCCCAAAATAATACCAAAAAATCATGAACAATTCATGCAAAAAATATCAATACACAGTGATCAATCCTAATCAATAATTAGTAGTCCCTTACACAATACAAACCCACCAGTTCACAATGTTGTAGAATACAAGGCATATGATATGGATCTCATAACAGAGTCTGATTGCTTGTTGTATAATAGAGTATAGTTGAAAAAGTTGTGATGAAACAAAGTCAATCAAATCAAATACAATTGACTGACTGAATTTCCGTCATGTGGGCTTCCTTATTTTAAAAATTGTGCGGTACTGCAATAATATAACAATAATACCACAACCAACAATCCATGATACTTACCTGTTATACAGAGCATGAAATTTCTGTGCAGCCTCTGCCTTGGCAAATACAGCAGTAGCTGATCTAGTCTGCGGACTGTACTGAAGGTTCTGTCGACAAAAAACACAGCATTTTAAAAATATGGGAAATGTTATTGCTAAATGCTATACCATTACAGAGTTGTTGTGCTGATAGGAAGTAGGCCTCAATTAGCCATATTATCCACCACTGAAGAGAATGTTAGGGATTGTGGACTTGAACTTAAATGCCAAACTTATAGTTTATCTGAAGGTTGTTTTTCACTCATTCGCAGGTTTTTTTTATTGCTGACGGTTGTCATTAAGTTGTTCTGTTCAATATAGTTGTAATGGGGTTTTCAAATGATGTTAAATAAAATTAATTATGAAATAAAATAATTTTATTGCCAGTGTAATTTTGTAATCAAAAAGACCATTGTTTCAATATGTTAAAATACTCAGTGTTTCTCTATTTTGTTTTCCCTTATAATCAAATTTGTGACAAAAATTATCATCCATAAATGTTAGTAAAGAAAATAGAAAAGTAAAACATATTATAATTAAAATATAAAAATGAACTTCAAACAAACATTGGACATTTTAAGAAGAAAAATAAAAAATTTAAATTTAACAACATAGGTTGCTTCAATTACGGTAAATGCTAAAGACACCATGCTCATAGGCATAATTATCTAATCTCACCCCAAATATGCCAGCTGCTCGTAACATTTTCGACACCTCCGCCCTGGTTGTAGTCATGTTCAATCCTTGTATGTGTACTGCGCGCAATCCTCCACCTCCGCTTTGTGTTGCTCCTGCTCCATTACCCTGTGGTCCTTTCACTACTCGTTTAGGACCACCTTGTACTACTGTTCTCCTATTGGTGTTGACTGTCTGTTTTTGTACTGTCTGGGCCTGGAACTGTTGGGAAGGAGGTACTGATTGGAATTGTTGTGATGGGGGTGGACTCTGTTGTTGGGCGACCACATGCTGTTGAACATGCTGTTGGCTTTGTAAGACAACTCTTTTCTGTCCTACAACAACACCACCTCTTCCTCTTGTTGCTTGCCCCCTCCCAGGGGCACCTCGGCCACGGACAACAACCCCTCGACCTCCTCTCACAATACCTCTACCTCTAACAACAGTACCGCTCCCTCCACCTCTAACAACCGTACCACTCTGAAGCACTTGTCCATGAACAAGTTGTCCTTTGTTTACAACATTTGCAGCTCCTCTGTTCTGGACAAGCCCTCCTCTGGATTGAGTGGAGGCCCCTCTCTTCACCATTCCTCCTCTAGCTTGAGCTTGAGGTCCTGCTGGTTTGGAGGCTGCTATACCAGTTCCACGCAAACCTAAGCGAGCTTTGGCACTGATTCTTGGCTTAGCCTGCTGCTGTTGTTGTTGCTGTCCTTGCTGTTGAGGTGGAGGTGACACTACAGTTCTTTGTTGCTGATGCTGCTGGTTTTGCTGCTGATGTTGCTGTTGTTGATACTGCTGCTGATGAATAACTTGGTTTCCAGGGACAGGTTGACCTTGCTGATGCATCTGGTGTGACAGAAAATAAAAACAGATAACAATACATTTAAATACGCTATTCACTGTAGTACCATAGTGCTGGCCATTATTATTAGCGCCGCACGCACAAGGGAATCGGCAGAACCATTTTGCCTTAAACTAGGCCATTTGCAGCCATGGTCATTGGCGCAGACCTATCAGCACTTAAGTTATAATATTCCCTCCTAAATAGCTCCCCAATACGCTTGGGTTGATGAGGCAAGTGTGATAAAGTGGTTTGCCCAGATTCACAAGACGTTGATGCTAGCGGGGCTCAAACTCACAACATTCTGATCATGAGCCCTGCACTGTTTTTATATCTATGTAAAGGTAAGAGGATGCATTTGGACAAACTGCCTAATTGAAAAAATGCAAATAATAATTAAATACTTTCAAAATTTGCTTTTTTTTTTTTTTTTTGCTTTTGGTGTTTCTGATAAAAAAGGATGGCACTCACATGTTGCTGTTGATTAGGATGTGGTGGTCGCATATGTTTGGGCTGATTTGGACTCACAAATTGCGACTGCTGCTGCTGCTGATGTTGATGAAATTGCTGTTGGTTTCCAGCCCCTCTTCCTCTGCCACGGCCTCTTCCACGAACACCTCTACCACGTCCACCTCTGCCACGATTCTGAGGACTCGTTTGCTGTTTTGGGAAAAGAGGTTTATAGTTATGAAATGATATTTGTTAGAATTTACATATCTTTTTGTTCTAAAAAAATACTATTCAAATATTTTAGCTGAATGTTACTTTGTTTGTTTCATATGTAATGCAACAGAGTCCTGTGGTGGCTCTAAGGCCTTGTATCCATTGACTGTACCCATATTCCGTGTGCCCTTGTCTCGTGTCCCATTGTTTGTAATTGTGCAGCACAACACAAACAATAAACTTTGTTCTGCTTAGTGATTATATCAGTGGCCTATGTACGGCAGATGATTCCTATGACCTGGCAGCACCAACAATCAACATGTTTATACTTGGTGAGCACCAGGTAATAGGAATATCTGCCGTACACACACCACTGATATGATCACTAAGCTGAACGAAGTTTATTGTTTGTGTTGCGCTGCTCAATTACAAACAATGGGAAACGACACAATGGCACACGGCATATGGGTACAGCCAATGGATACAAGGCCTAAGATGGCCTTAAAAGGGCAGACTTTCGGAAGTCAGCTAAGAACAAACACAAACTTACTCATTTTAAAAACGAGAATCGGTGCTCACAACCATCTTGTTATCGCTCATGGAGCAGAGATATTGTACCTCCAAATTTATTCAGAGCTAGATTTGCCAATTTTCCTGCGATTCCGTTTTAAAGAGTCTTAAAGTGTGGTACACACAGCTGAAAAATACCACAAGTACAATAACTCACCCTACATGAGCAACAATTCAAGATGGCTGCCATCCCATATAGGAGTTACATGGCGATCAAATCAAAATAACAGAGCATCAATCTCCTTTAAAATTTCTTTGGTCCACTATTATAAATGATTATACGAGTGAAAATATGTCAGACTTACCCTTATGGCTTGACCAGGCATTTGCTGCCCTCTACCGTGTGGAGGATGTCCTTGTTGAAACTGTTGAGGTGGTGGCATATTGCCTCCAATGGTCCCAATTGGTTGGGGGACCAATACCTGAAGGAAGAGGAGATATAAGACAAATATAACAAACAAATTAATTGCAGATTCCTGTGATGCTCAATAGGTGTCTGGGGTGTGTGTGTACTTTCAAATTACAATTTACCCAAAGATATAAATAAAAGTGTATCAATATACATTTAATTTACTTTTTGATTAGCTAGGCATAAAATGAAACATTTCTTGTTCAAAAGGTTATCAAAATTAACCTCTTATATATTACTCAACTATTTAAATGGACGACAAGATCATATTTCCAACATTTAAAGTGAGGACATTTGGTTACCAGTTGTCTTCACTTTGAATGTATTACCTTTGACCTTGACCTAAAAAGCCAGGCAAAAACCCGAGTCCTTACTTTCAATTCTCAGAAATGTAAAAGTATGTTCATTATGATTGTATGTTGATGGGCACCAACCCTGAAAATTGAACCACACATAAGGTTAAGCAAGGTGTATCAGGTCTATTACAGGGATATACCATAAAAAAAGTGCTTGTTCAAAAAGGTAAACATATCATGTTTTTTATGTTCATAGGTGTATGGTGGTGAGTGCTATCACTATTAGTACAGCAAGCACCTGCAAATTACCCATGCCTTAATCTAGCACTTTGTAAACACACAGACCTATCAGTAAAAGACCAGTATGCTCAATGCAGTGCTTGATGAAAATAAAACTCATCCAAACCCACACATAAAATATCTTGTGAAAATTGATTTTTCACATCATCTATAATTGCATAATTATTGAATTACAAAACTTCCAAGTCTTCACATGAGTATATGCAAAACAAAGTCATCATAATCTCATCATTTGTAGACTACAGAGCAGGCATTTACAAACTTTGTCCTGCCATAATGGTTCCGAGTAAATTCTGACAGCTCATCCGAGATAATCATGTCATCCACATCCCTCAAAATGTACAAAATGTCAGTTCACTGCTCTCCTGGTTTCCAAACACTAACCTTGACATTCTTATGCTGTTCCCACATAGACTGTCCTGGGTGCCCGGGTATAGGCTCTCTCATCTGTGGATGCTGGCCTGGATGTTGACCTGGATGCTGGCCTGGATGTTGACCTGGATGCTGACCCGGATGCTGGAAGCGTGGGCCTGCCTGCTGATGCATCAGGGACCTGGGCTGGTGCCCCTGTTGTGGATGCTGATGATGGTGAAGTTGGTTTGGTGGAGGGCCCCTTGGTCCTTGGTGAGGATGTTGCAAATGTTGGGGCTGTGGTGATGGTAACCTTTGACCTATAACAATGTTTAAAGATATTGGAATTTACAAATTCAAGATGTAAACTTATTTACTTAGTTTTTTTTCAACTCTCATACAACTTTCAATGAATACAAATATGAAAGGATTTAATGGGAAAACATGGCCATGACTCAAATTCTGCATTTTGAGCTCTAAATGTTATCAAACATGTTCTCTTCTTGTTTTCTTTGACTATTTCAGCAGGCTATATAATTCAAAATGGCAATTAAACACAAATTTTTGAAAATATAATATAAATATGCTTATCAGAATACTTTAGTTGATTGAGTGAATACAGAAGCTAGAATTTACTAGTGACTTTAAAATCATAAAAAAGATGATTTCAAACTTATACAAGAGATCCCATTTTATCATTAAAGGAACAGCATTTGCCATTTTAAATTCACTAATCACCAAAAGCTTAACAAAACCATACCTTGTTGCATGTTCCCCTTGCCAGAGCCACTTCCTTTACGTTGACGTTGCTGCCCTTTAGTCGGCGTTCCACCAGGACCCGCTACTGTAGCGCCCTCATGGCCTTCTTCTTCCTTCATCTTCTTCACTCTCTGCTGTGCGATACGTTTCTTGAGCTCTAGTTGGCGCTGTGCTGCTTGCTGCTGCCGCCTTGCTTCTTTCCTGGCTAGGATTGCTTCTCTTAGTTTCTTTTGTTCTCCTAATTGAATGCGGAGTTTCCTCTCCTCTGGATCCTCATTAGGCTGTGGAGATATTTGTGGAAAAAGTGGAGTTTTCATACTGAGTATGGTGTATACTAATTAAGTATACAATTTTACTCACTAACTCTTCAGTAAATTTCTTTCTCTGGTTTACTTCTGACTTATTTCCTGTGCTCATCTCAATATAACTTCTTAGAACACTGTTTAACTAAGTCAATGAAGAGTCTGCACCAAGACAATTTAAATGAGTAATCAGTGCTTGCTGACTGTTTAACAAATTGAATACCAGAATGCAAGACTGACCCAAGTCCATTTTTTTTTTCAAAAATGAGTTAGACACAGGACACACTTTCTTATAGCTAGGGCTACCCTGTGTGTAAAGAACTACAATGAATCTGCACCGCAAGGGCCTACAAAAGTCTTTAATGTAATCAAAAGTTAGCAAAATCCATGGACTTGGTTCAGTGTTGCATACATATGTTGTTTTATTGAATGTATCATAAGTAGTCAAAACCATGTTCTCGGCCAAATTTCCTCTTGAAATTGGAAGATAATTGGTGTACGGTGTAGATTCTGTCTATATTGCTTAGAAAACGTGCACAAATTGAAAATCCGTAGTCTCATTTCAAAATGTCGGTCAAAAACCGATTTAAGGAAAATTCCGCAGCTAATATGTGAAAATCCTTTTTATCCCGACTGATAATTTCATTGAAATTTGGCTCAGACAAGCAGAGCATTTAAGCATAGATGCATTACTGCACAAAATATCAGATTCAAATAGATCTCACTCCCTTTTTACATAAAAATTAATAGATAAAGCACATATGAATGCAAGAATGTCTTAAGTCCACTGTCTAAAATGACCCCTGCAAAGCATTGAGCATTGCAAGCACAATCACTATAGAAAAATCATGTTTCATATGGCAATTGGATTAATTAACCTACCCTGCAAACCAAATTGGCATAACTTAAACATCAGACATACTGTAATGGTGGGTTTTTTTTTCATTTCTTTTTCTTGAAAACTATTCCCCTGGACTTTGGTCACTGTTGCATTTCGATGTTCAATTATTTATTTCCCTATAGTATATGTATGGCTGGTATTATTCACACAACAAAGATGCATATGACACCGTTTAGTTTTGATCTTACAATTTCCTACAGTTTATTAATATTTGAACAGAATGGGAATTTGAATCAGCAACTTGCAATTTTAAGCCCAATAAAATAAACAAAATATGTTGGCCTAATTGAGCAAAATATTGAATATTTGTTGACCAAGCCCATTGGAAATTCTTGTTGTAAATATTACAATCTAAGTGAAGATAGAGACTGCACATAAGACTAGTTGCTCTAAAGTTGAAGCCAACTACTTGAGCAGACTGATTTTGATTATTCTAGACAACAGCTTGATAATAAAGCAGCTGTATATTAAATTGTACAGCAAAAAAGATGATGACATTAATATAACAAACAAATATGTGACTATTACAGGGTCAAGTATATAACTTTGATATTGTATCAAATAACCCACTTACATCAATATCAACTTTTGCCCTCTTAGGTGGTGACGCTTCGCTATGATGACTGGCTGCTTCCTCAATAAGTCTCTTTGGTGATGGCAAGGTTGGTTCACTGGGTTTGGCTGCTGGTAACTCGCGTAGTACTGATCCTGACTGGTGACGTATATGGGGTACTGGTTTGTGTTGAGGGGCACTATGTCTGAAATATAAAGGTACAAAGAGTCATTAGTCTGGAATATTGGCCAACTTTATCCTAATTTTCATGTCCCTTACCAAGCTAGCAAGTCAATCACAAGCCAGAAACACACATGGCAAGAGTGTGAAACCAACATTAGGGATGGGGTCAATTTTTCGGTGTGGCCTTCTAAAGCTCAGTTTGGAGGAACTCAGTATTCGAATACAAATGTAGAGTAGATTTAAAATAAGGAGCAGCATTCGACATAAACAAAAAATCTTTCGTTATCCACGACAGTTAACCTTGATAGTGATTGAGGTTATCCGCAAAATTTTGACTCGTCCGTTTGTTATTAGGTCTGGACTATGATTGCTAATAATTTTGAGGTTATCCACCGGACAATTTGAGCATTCTTTGAGCTTGTCCAAAGAACTTTTAGGTTGTCTCAAACAATTGAAAAGCCTTTATGTCGAACACTGATAAAATGAGTCTATCCAAATTATGCAAAGATGGCACTGGGTTGCTAAAAAATCGATAATCAGAGAGATGTAATGCTGTTGTTATAACATGTATAGGCCAAACAATAATTTATTGGACAATAAAAAACCAAAATCCAGATTTCAGGGCCCCATTGTTGTTAATGTAACCCCCACCCTGCAGTTTTGTTTATATTGTTCAATTAATATTTTTTTAAACTAAAATATGTTTTACCTGACAGGCCTTAATGATGGCGTTTGAAACTGTAGATGAGGTGGCGGTGCCCTGAACTCTGGCTGCTGACTGGGTGGTGGACCACTGCGATCTATGTACTGAGTTGATGGAATGTAAGGCTGATGTAGAGGAGGAGGTCCTTGCTCATAGTGTGGAGGCGGCTGGTGAGGTGGAGGACCTTGATATGGTTGACCTAAAATGCAAAAATACATCAGGGTGATTAACATAAATTCTGAATTAAGGATGAGATATCAAGCCTGGGATACAAACACAACTGCTTCTCTATTTGTGACTCTCTAAACTATTTGTAAACAAGAGCACCAATGGTGCTGAGGCTCTGTGATGATTTGCGCTATTAATAGTGCATAACAGGCATGTCTTGAGATTGTAAGGCAAAGTAACATGTTTGTAAAATTCCATTTGGGATTTGGCAAATCCCAAATGGTCTGTTTTGCAGCGATTCTTCTTCTTTCAACACTTTGAACTGCCATATCTCCAAAGTCCTTTCACCGATTTTCATCATTATTATGTTCTGAGCTGACCGATTTCCAAAAAAATCGGACAGGGATATCGGACAGAAAACAAAATGTCAGATTTTGAACATAATAATGATAAAATTGGATGGATTTTTTCGCATGATACTCAAAGATATTGGTCTCGCTATGAGTTTTAGAAATATCGAGCTCGACGCTGCGCGTCTCGCACGATATTTCATAAAACTCATAGCTCGACCAATATCTTTTTGTATCATGCTCAATCCATCCAATTTTATATCAAACTTGGTCCAAAGTAGCAGTGGGCCAGCCCAATTGTGTCATGTGATTAACATTGGGTCAAAGGTCTAATATTAAAGGTCAATTGAGGTCAAAAGAGATTTTCACTAAAAAAGTTTCAACTCATTTATGTTTGATGCCAGATTCGTGAAACTTATGCATAGTGACCGGCTAATGACCCTTCATCAAAGTTGTAAACATTAAAATTATCAAAGGTCATTTGAGGTCACAGAGGTCAAAAAGTTTCTTCCAAGTTAAATGTGGTAGAATTATTCTACAAGCACAGGTAGATTGAGAAAAAAAATACTTAACACAGGTAGGTGACCTTTGACCCCAAAGGTCAAATTTCGTAGGTCAAAGGTCAAATTATCAAAATGTTCCGATTGGTTTAAAAATTGGCATGCAGGTACTTTAGGACATCCTGAGCAATATAACACATTTTTAAAAGGGTCTTATGGGGGTAAAATTTGGTCAAAGGTCAAATTATCAATATGCTCCGATTGACCTGAAAGTTGACATGGATGTACTTTAGGACATCCTGAGCAGCAACATAAATACATTTTTAAAATCATCCGAGGTCTTAATGGTCACCAAAAGTCACCAAAAAGGTCAAATTTAAAAATATATATATCAAAAATCAATATCTGCTTAGTGCAAAGTGGAGTAATTATTCTGTTTGATTAGATAGATTGATAA